>JAVFBW010128176.1:0-33958 GCA_034783835.1 Mopalia ciliata
GAATTGAGTGTGGAATCATGGGTATATCATGTTAACGCTGTTTCTGCCGTTTTTCAAACGTTATATTTTACCCATAAGGCGTCAGTGGATTCTGAAATTCAAACAACGCGAAACTAACGAAATTTCTTGCGCAATGAGTCATATGAAAGTCCACCAAAAGTCACAATGCCGTTGGGACAGGTTAATGGCTGGTTTCATACTTCTACTTGATAGACTTCTGGTGTTACAGCCTGTCTGATTCAGAGGTAAGTTTCGCCGTAACCAGTTGGTCCTGTAGATTGGTGGTCCCCTTAAATGTTATAATAGGTCTTTATCAGGGAGAAACGGCCATTTTCGATACAAGATTGTGATATTTCTGTATAAAGAGACTAGCAAACTGGGTTCTAGGATGGTCGCATTGGAATACAAAAGGAATTATTTCTTCCTTTTACCTGGTTCCCAACTGAAAGTAAGTAGATGCAACATTGTAATCACACGAGTTCTCTTTCTAAGCGTTTCTGTTTTGTCTTCTTCACATGAAAGAATTTGTGTTTTTTTTTCTCGAATCGGCATGATTTCAAAATGATCTTTAAACAAATGATCAGGATGTAGGATATTTGGGATATGACTTGTGCCCTGATGGAACTCAAATGATTGTAGGCTCTAATCCGAAGCGTATTTTGGGTTCCACCAACATATTGCCTGAGACAATTCTTACAAGTCATGAGCAATACACTGGAGGGTTCCCGGGTGGGTAGAATAATCTCAGATGTTTTATTTATATGACCATTCTGCAGATTTGAGAAACCTCTGGTCGATGTGCTTTGAAATTTGCTTCAACAGTCGATGACGTCATCGGCTTTGCACGTTGTCCAAACTACATATGCACCCATAAGTCACTAAATTCTATTTACGACGAGTTGTCCTTGGAAAAAGTTGTCAGTTTTATGTTTAACTGTTAGATCCTCCAGTGCTATTTCGGAGTCGGTCATTGGTGCCAAATGGCACCACCTACTGTACATGGACTAAATTCAATAGAATTGAAAGCAATCTGTATATTACTTTAATCACCACTGTATTTATATGGACTTTAGTCTGTAATAAAATTATTATTATTATTATTATTATTATTATTATTATTACCTCTCTTGGAAAAACAGATACTTTACCAGGACAAAATGTTCTCTAAACTTTTAACAGCTTTGAAGGTTATTTCATGATATAATCCCATTATCCTTGCCTTCACAAAGAGAGAATAATAAAAGATTTAAAACAAATAATCATCTTCAATGGCTTTCTGCTATGCAATGACCTATATTGTAGCTGCCATCTGATGAAATATGTATTCAAACCATGGTTTACTTATATATGCACATTTCTGTTGAACAAAAATCAGGTCATATGTAACATTGTTGGTCAAACTAAGTTTAACATAAGCAATAAAAGCTAGATTTATTTCCTCCTTTATCTGGAAACAATGGGTGACAAACATCACCATCAGAAGTTCTGATATTATTACATCTTTATTAAACATTATGATCTGTTCAGCACTTGGCCAATTCATTGCCATAACATCTTCAGAACTTCTGTGTAAATTAAAATATATCCTGATATTTGCTCGGTCAATAGACTTAACATGTTGAAAGGCATCTCTGAATGACAAAAATGACTTTAAGGCTGTGAAATTTTTACATCTGACTTGCATTGTCAAACATTGGAGGGGAATTTTTTACATTAGGCCCTGAGATCTACAACTTCTGAGAAATAGCTCCTTATGCTGATTTCATGCCTGTTGATAATCCCTGTTAAACATGGAAAAACCATTAACATGAAAATAAACAGATCAGAATTTACTGCACATGTGCAAATGACCAGAACAATACTTTTTACACAGTGTCCTTCCCAGTAAACGATTGATTGATTTTTGTATCACAACATCCTTCTTTGTATTACACTTCTATGACAGCAATGATTGAGCAGTATATTCCAACTTTAATTAAACCTAGCACATCCAAGATGTGAAGCATTTCAATAATGTTGGAAATTTTCCTCCAGTGCCAAGAAAAGACAGCATCGTCACTCTTCAAACAAACTGCCTTTAGCCAGAGGGCCTAGAAACAAACTTCTCTAAATTTACAATAAAAGTTTCTCCATTTTATTTAAAATTCCTTAGTTAAGTAATTCAACATCCAAGTTCTTATCATAGTATATCAGTTTATCTTTTGATTAATGGCAGTTGATGCCTACTTGATGGTAGGCTTATAAGTTTGCAGCCTGTATAGATTAAAAAAGAGTGTTATGTACCAGTAATAAAATAAATCATTTTTATCACTTTTGATTTAATTTACAAACATTCCCTAAGAAACCAACATAATATTATTAAAAAAAAACCAACAATGGACCTTAATCTTTATATATGAAGTGTAAAAAAAAATACTGAAAAGTATGCCTTTAATTATAACAACAAACAAGGAAAGTATTAATTGGTTGAATTTTAGTGCTGGGCCGTTGGCAACAAAATATAGCAGCTTTATTAGAAAATATAACATTTGTTGTGGGATATGTGTTTGTCACAGTACTCAAGAATATGTCATTACTATAGCAAAATACTGTGAAAAACAAAGAGGCCTATAAAACCACTGTCTGTGGTACATGTAGTATAAACCACCTTGTGTTAAATATTTTTAGTGTCCTTTAGAAAGTGAAGATTAACAGTATTTTCGTTATTTTGGGATAACACTTTCTTAGTTAGAACATATATCTGTTCAGAAAATTCAGGGGCGATAGATTTGTTTTTGTAAAACGTTTATGCAAATAAAATAATGTATACATCTTATGCTGATGTCTTGTTATTATGTAGTGTGGACCATAAATTAGGGGTATTTTGGGGGGGCTCACATTAGTTTCGATCTCAAAAGGAAGGCCAGCATGTATTTACAAAACAACATAAGATGGAATCCAATGCTCGAAAGAAGCATTTTAAAAACATATAGAACACAAAACATTCGTGTATCTGTATCAATGCTGAGCGGAAACCTGTTAGTGGTGCATCTCAGGAAGATCAGTAAACAGATGTGATGACCTTTGAACAAAAGCGGCGGGCCCTGTTTACGCTGAATAAGGTAGTCAGATGATTTTAGAACACTTATATGAAATACATTATACATTAATCCTTCGCAGTGTTTAGTTAAGGCTATAGCGTCGCTATGGTTCCCCACATAATTTGCTTATTTTGTTTTATACGTTAATTGAGTCACACGTGAGACGCAGTACGAGTGATCGTTTTTGCAAAGCGAATAAATAACATCACTAATTGAGGAGTAGGAATGTTTGCTGTAATAGCTGTTACTGATAAGTAAATACTTTATCCATTACCAGTCGGTTAATCTGAAAAACACCATATAGTTACACTGCTGGCATATGAATTATATTACATTTTGTATTGTTTACATAGACTTTATTTTCTGAAATATAGGATATTCGGCTATATGTTGCTTTTCTCTTGCCTTTTTCATTTACGTCGTTTTCAGAGCACTCAAATGCGCACATGGATATGCACATAGTAATAGACTTTCCCGTTTACATAAATACTCGTTAATTAATTACAGAAACATATCACTTGAATTATCAGTGGCTCATCCTAAAGACACACGTGATTCTTGTTACCATAGGAACAATCAACAGCGTAAAAGTTGATACCCGTTTTGCTCTGTATTGTCTCAGTAACATGCGTATACCCATCAGTCCAACACCGTAATTATACGGATCTTAATTCGCAAGACCCACCCTTCTGTCACACAGGTTTTTCGTCTTTTCAATTTACCAAACAACAGTCGCGCGACAATGATAGGAATCAGCTTTGTTTCACGTGAATTATATTAACGAATTGTGTTGTTTTAACGAACCAGTTTATAGCCAGGTGTATAATGTTAACGGTCCCCAACCTAATTTGTACAAATTTAATATAACCCGGGTTATAATTGGCTCGGAATTGCCAGACCCTTCCTACTAAATCGCAGCACTCAACACTTAGACTTTTATGGAAACACCACGACTACATAGTGATTAAACGCCAAACGTTCAACCATGTTTCTATACTTTAAATTATAATTATTGAGTATTACTTCTCTCATAGTGAAACTTACACAAATGTTAACATGTAATTAGGGGTGCAGTAGCTTTAGCTCTGCATGCACACCTTTCTAAATCGTTCTGTTTCTTCTTCATTATTATTATTACTCAGACAAATTTGCGCATTTCTTAAGCCAAAACCACTTAGGCAAAAAAAATTTGTACAGCGAATGCTTAGGTACGGATTTAAAATGGATTTATTTTTTAAAGAGATTCAGTTAAATGGCTGTGTCGCCGTCTTGAATTTTGCTCTTTTTCTCAAATAAACTTCTTCTTCTAAACATTTATATGTTTATATGTTTGAAGCTGAAATTTTATGTCAGCAGTTCTAAAAATTTGACCAAGATTTTGGACACAAATACAGAACATCACAAACAAATCTGCTTCCCGTTACCCTTTAGCTCTCCGACCACCAGGGCAACTGAAAGCAGCCTCTTTTCTTGCCTCTTACGATCGACCGAAAAGCTCTACCTATAGAGTTTATTTCGTTAACCTGTCAATACGGATAAACCGGAAAAGCGAGAAAAGGTTATTTAAGGTTTAAGAAGCTATAACTTTATTTCTAAAAGATGTAGAAAAGTCTTTACAATTTCATAAGAACCCTCGTAATATGTTCTTCATAAACGCTGAGTGGTAATATTTAGCTATACGAGCGACCGTTTTCGTGTTATGGCGAGTTTAAAGGTAACAGGTTTGAAAGATTGTCCATCGTTTCATCCTGGGTTAATCTTATGGCGAAATTTAGCAAAGTTCAAAGAACTGTAACTTTATTAATAGGGTAGCTATAGTTTGTAGGATAGTTCGTAATATAATACAACTTTTAATCGTTTTATACTGATAACATACGAAGCGTAGTTTTTAAATTTACTGCATTGCATAAAAAAGGCCGTGTATGACTATAAATACATACGACCACGTTAGGATTTACTTTGTTTATCACAGAGCAATAGGTAGGTCGCGGAGAGGTGACCGCGTTACCTGAATACCGATACTGAGTAGGCCCATAGTTCAACACGTTCAAAGTCTTATTTAAAAACTGAAACTACTACATCGATTAGTCTTTGTTTCAGGAAATAGACAAATCTGCAAACATTTAAATAACATTGTAGCATTTTACATATACTGTTGGAAGACAACAAGGTTAATGTTTCAGCTTTTGAGTTGAAGACAATTCCGTCATGCTTTTCATATTTCTTTAGCTTAAATTCTAGTTCGCCACCGTACAGTGTCTCCAATGTCTCCTTTACTTACAGTATATTGTGATTAATTGGTGTTAAATGCTATATTCACAAGTATACAGCTTATTTATGTGCTCTTTAATTAGTGCTTTGCGTTCTGATCAAACTGTATAGCGTATGATAAGCAGAATACTCCCGCTTTACTACATTATGACTTAATATTGTTAAGCGCTATAATTGACTGGCGTTTTACACCAAGCTCATATGTTTATGGTCATTACAATAAACATAGATTAATGTTTAGCCCTTTCGTTCTAGTATCAATATATCTATCTGCTTTAGTACTCATATTATGTATACTAATCTTGTCTGGATTATATATCACGTCTGATAGGTATTTAGCGCCACTTTAATCATGTATCACGTGTTCCACTCTGATTGATAAGGGTGTATTGCCACAATTGATGGTTATATTCAATTATTTAAGGTAAACATATCTCTAAGTCACCATTGATACCATTTTATTATGGGAACTCAAAAAGTTCACGGCATTTGGCCAGTACAATGAACATAGTTCACGGTTTTGTACTCATATTATTTACACTTCTGTTGCTCAATTGTATACGGTGATTGATTGTTAAAAATCTTGTATCATAAATCATATGTTCGGCTCAGATTTTTTAGTGTTAAGGACCACATACCTTCATACTTTGATTGGTGTGTAGTGACGCGATCAAGGCTGTATGGGCGAATAAGTGGATATGTTTTGTACTTCATAAAGGATGATTATATATATATATATATATATGTTTTTTAATTATTATTCATGATTCTTTATTATACATATTCCATACCATTCTATTCACCCTCTATTTAAAAGCTTAAGTCTTCCATGTTTAGACAAGTATAACCAGTACTTAAAGCTCAATTTGTTTTTTTGCGTTTTTGTTTTTTTCTTTATCCCTACTCTTTTACAAGCTTTGGAAATTATTCCATTTATATGTACCCCCCATTTACAGTTACTTTGCAAAACTAATCCAAGATGACAATGAGAGTCAGACATGTCCAATTTCTGTCCACCAAAGTAGATCTCAATTGGTCGAGGGACTACTCTATTGGTTATTAACATTGGGACAGTTTTCTCAAAATTAAATTCCATAAGCCACTTATCGGACCATTTCAATAGAGATGTTAAATCTTGGTTTATCAGTTCCTCCGAGGGAGTATGCAGGACAGGCCAACCCGCACCCCCACGGGGCAAGGAATTGATAACAAATTTAGCACCATCGCATTCATGGTTTCATTTAACTTCAACAATTGTGATAATCTTTTAAAGAGTATGTGAAATCATCAGAAATATTGACGTCGAGGATGGTTTTCTTTGTACGTTGGTTGGACAAGCTCATTATAAATAAAATAACATTTACAACGGCGTAAGCCCCTAATCAAACTAACAATTATCAGTTAAACGCATTGGCCGTAAATCAATTCTTACAGACGGGTTGAAAACAAAAATAAGGTTTATCTCTTATTTAACCAAAATGAGGCAAAGATGTTAAAACAAAGAATACGACTTAAAATCAACTTAAAGAATTGTTTTTCTGTAGGAGGTTACCTCACATCAAAGCCAAATAATTTAAGAAAAAAAAAGGTCTGATTCGATCTATCGAGTATTTCCTTGAATGGCAGCCAGACTCATTAAAAATCGATTGCAGTATCATTTGACATATACACAAACATGTTATAAGGCAACTAATCGTTACACACGTCCTTTGTCAGACCTGTAATGAATGGTATTTCGTTTGACATTAAGTTATTGGACGGCGGCTTAATCACCGTCATCTTCTGAAACGTAAAGATATCGTTTTAGTTAATAGCTTGTTTGTTTTTGTTGGATTGGGGTTTATCGTCGTGCTCAAGGGTATTTTACTTAGATAACGACGTAAATTATCGATTTGACCAAGTTCCTTGCTTAAATACGGCGCAAATCCGGGAGGAAACCTCGTCAAAAAAAAAAAACGCCCACTGATAGCCATAACCACATAATGTGACTCATTAATATACCTGATTTCGACAGACGGAATCAAACCCGTGAGCGGTACATCGAAGTAGGCTTAAAAGACCGACCCGCTGACCACTAAACCATGTCCGCTGGCCTTGGTTATAAATTCCCACAGCCGTAAGCAGAGTATGGGCCCCGGTACCAATCCGTGCAGTCTGCCCTATAAATCAGATTTGGAATTATCAATCCTCTATTATACACTATTGATCCTAAAATTGGGCTTCACTCTGCATTTTCACCAAAAACGTACATAGATGCGATCGACTTAAGGCCCTAGCGGTTTACTTGTTAAAATCTAGGTAATAAACAGCATCGCTCCAATAACGGACTAAATTGACACTCTATTCGGTTTATACTACAAATAGCTATTGTACAAATATATCTCAATTCTGAAGAAAAGAATTCTTTAATGAGTTTATCGTTCTTCGGAGTTGCGCTACTTTTGTACTATATTAAACTTTTTGGACGAAATCAAGGATTTTGCATACAAAAAGATAAAGCCCATATAATATTCTCATTGCAGTCAATTATAAAGTATCTTTCAGATTCCAAAAGTGTAAGAAGGCTTACATAGGTCTGGCTAGCAGACTGTCCCTTAGCCGGGACTGTTTCATTGGCTGGTGTCATTGAAACAACTTGGCGAAAAAAGCTCCATTGTTTATATGTATAAAGCTTCTTCTCGTCGACTATAATCTCCGTTGTATTTCATAAGGTACACAATAACATGTTAATAATTTCGCCCAAAGACATTGTATGTGTAAAATCCTAAACATGCGTTATACTGTCATTCTGAAAGTAACAGATAATACTATTTGAGAGTGGTCATAAACATCTTAATTTAATGAGGATTTCTGACAGACAATGCTTAATGGATGTCTCGAATTCGACCTATACATGTTCGTTCCATGCAGAGCACTCATATCTGATAAGTTGATAACACTGGTCTGTGTCAGCTTTAGACTGTTGTTCAGGGGACACGTGCGCTTCGTACTAATAAATCAATATTTCATACCGATAGACTTGTGACAATGATGTCTATACGCTGTTATCTTGGGCGCTCCTAGGAGCAACAACATGGCCAGGGAAGAGAGACCAGACTCTCTTGTGCAAACACGCAAGGACATGTATACTATCCTATCGTATTAACACAATACACGCTATTCAATTCAATATATTTTGGCAATGGCGATGACAAGTTGCTTAAGCTATTCTAACACCAATTTATTAAGATAAGTACGGTTATACATTCAGGTGGTAGTTTGTATAGTGTGTCTGGTTTTCTGTTAACAACTCAAACCTTTGCTGGTAGTACTTCTGTCATCGTTACTTTTCTTAAGATATCTTTATTATAGCGTATAGGTGAATAATGAAGGCCATACCGAAATACCAGGTTAATGCTTTACTAAAATTGTTGACTCTAATTCAAGGTACATATTTTACCGAACATATATCAGGTTATTTTAAAGGTCATAAAGAAATGTACTAACAAATTATAGCAGACTGTGATTTTGTGTATATTGAGCATTTACCTGCACACACATGAGTTTCGATCTAAACGTATTATTTTTATTACATATTTTCAATGATTAACATCTGTACTTCACTTTTGTCGAGTAAGCATAGTCGTTAATTAGTAAATTTAACACGCGGGACTGACGTCATTGTTCAATACTGGTGAAAGGTAGACAGCCCCGACTAGATATGGTGCACATCATTCTTAGGAATGGGGCCGCCACTAATTGAATTATGTATTATGTAGCCCCGACTAGATGGTATAACTACCGTGTTTTCGAACAATGACGTCAGTTCCGCTTTTTCAATCAGCTAATTCGATTGCAAGTGTAATACAGATATAAATTATAACACGTTCAGGCCGAAAACAAAAGGTCTTTCCATTTAAAGAGAAAAACCAATGAATTTGAAAACCAAACTGAAAACATGCTAAAGGTATGTGTTACTCAGATGGCTATTTTGATATGTTTGTTTGTTTGATTGGGGTTTAACGTCATACTAAAGGGTATTTCACTTATATGACGACGAATTGTCCACTTCACACTGCACTTAGCCGTAATACGGTGGAAAGCCGGTAGGAAATCTCGTAAAAACCACCCCCGCGATTGCCGGAGCCACAACATATGACTCGCGCATATACCTGAGGGTCGACAGGCGGACTATGTATACAACAGATTAACATTCCACTTGGATGACCAAGGTTGTGTATACGCCGTGTTGTTGCAGATACCTTCGAATGAAGCCATAACCAAACGGACACAACGATGACCGACCGTGCTTTAGAACAATGACGTTACTCCGTATGTTAAAACTAATCAACGGCTATTATTATTCGAATGCAAGTACAATAAGTTTACCAAAACAATAAGTTTATGTCGAAAACAAGTGGTCTTTCACTTTTAAAATCAACAATATTAACCAAAATGACTGGTCGTAAAACATATTTATATCCTATCAGGAAGTTAGATATCACAAAACACGTGTTATATGGAGCTTCCAAACAATTAGCCTTCTTTGCTTTATATCAAATTTGAAATGTTTTCGGTAATCATTATTCGATTAAATTTACTATGGTCTCCTTAAATGAATAAGTTTTTAATATAAAATTGTTTATTTATTTTCATTTTAGTAAAATTTTTATCATTTATTTTCATTTTCTTAGTCTTTTCGCCATTCCCCCTACAAAGTCTAATCTATTGAAATTGTATCTGCTTCTCTTTTGTTCATTCTATAATCTTTAAATATCCAACTGTGTATACTTACAGTTATCTTCGTTTTTGTCTTGATTATAGACTGTGAATAAATGCATTTTGAAGATAACAAACATACAAGTTGCCTATAGTATATATACATCTCTTGTACATATTTTTTTATTCTTAACAATGGTTTTAAAATAAACCGAAATATCAAATCACCATCTATCTATGTGTAACTTTTATTGGAGTTGTAAGGTTAATCTACTGTGTGAAACTCTTCATTGGGAATACTGGTATATAAACATTAGAGTTTTGTTTAATGTTGAACAATATAAACGTATGTTACATGTTTATTACATGTTCTGACAGTAACGTTTGTTACATGTGCTGACAAACTCCTCACAGCGTATAGTTTTGTATGGTAAATGACAGGATGTTTCATCAATGCATCGCAGTCAAATGCTCAATAGAGGGAAGATTGTGATGATTCTCTTCAATGTGAACGAATCTTTAGCTTTTTTGCTTTTTATGAATTTAATGATTTTTTTTTTTTTTTGGCGAGAAACACTTTTAGAGAAAAGTCATTAGAAAACCAAATATGTAAAAAAAAAAAAAAAACAGTAATTGCAGTGTGACAGATGATAAGAGTTTAGTTTTTTTGGTAACTCGCCTCTATTACATAATATTTCTAACTAAATCGATTTCTGAATGTTACCGAGTAACTCTGACGAGGGCCACTGTGGGCTTTAATAACACACCAATATATCAACATTACAATATGGCGATAACGATAATTATGATGGATAGACGTAAAAAAAACCCTAACATTTTCTCTGGAGTAAGAATATAAATTGATTGTATGATACCATAAACTATTACAGAAATCTGATGCGTGCCGTGATAACATTTCGACGAGCTGACAGTTATGATCTATGAATCAATAATCCATTGTTCGGATGACTTTCCAGAGAGATTTTAGCACCCTCAAGTGAATAACAAAGACAAACTGATGTACAATTGTCGATTAGTTTTAAAAGCACTGGGATGTGAAGTTTGTAATATTTCAGCACATTGGTTATTTAGTCCTTCCATCACTACTTCCGACGTTACACCACGTCAGAAATAATGAACAATTTAAGTGTTTTAGACAATACTGAAAGCGTAATTTTGCCTAAACCTTGAACAAAAGTAGCACCAAGTCAACAAGTGCATGAGCAATATGAAATAATTCTTGGGAAAATGTCAATCTATGATGAAAGCATTGAAATGAAAGATTATGCAATATTGTGAGAAATATTATTTTAAAAACATAGCATAATGGATAAGGTGATGAATATTTTAACACCGTGACATTATGACAATTGCAAATGCTGCTAACATCAGCACCATTGATACAAAAAATAACGTAATTGTCTACAAAAAAATATCTGCATTATTTTTCGAAAAACTAGCATATTTTTTACTACGTCATTACATAAAGCACTTTACTAATCATTTTTTATTGTTTTTTGTGTACTGTAAATAAAAACGGGCGATCAATCTTATTTATTTTTGTAAGTTGCAAAAAAGAGAATAAAATCTAAAGAAATCAATCCGTTTTCTGGATTCTTTTTCGAGACCAACAAAGTGTGATGTGATTGCAAAAGTGTGGGTTGACAGTCGAGGAAACCGACTATTCCTTATGCTCGATATCTTAAAGGGTCGATTCAATTCCCCAACAGTATAATGTGTATTTGTGACATATGAAACGGATTACTTAATATTACCTGGTATAACAGAATTTTGTGTTTATTTCCAGGTCTTCATTCCGATTCCCAGTTACACCGTAGAAGAAAAACAGCTAAGATGCTCATAGTGGTGGTGGTATTTTTCTGCCTCTGTTATCTACCTGTCCATGTTTATGATTTTTTAAGGTGGGTGATATTTTTTTCACCTAAAGTTTCTTTGACAACTCAGTTATCTGTACAAACCACTCGTTTTGAATATAACATAATGACATTAATTCCTAGCATGAGAATAATTTTATTAATTTGATAAAAATATTGGAAAAAAACGTTAAGTTTTACGACCACAAACTAACATGTATGTGTCTTTTTAGTGCAAAGTAGTATATTTGTTGATATTTAGATGTCATGAAGTTACGTTAGTTAAAAAATAGGCGAAGCCGATCAATCAATCGATCCATGTGAGCATTGGCTTTAGCATTTACTCCAAGATGAACCCCATGTCCCCATAGAGTTTAAAGATCCATTTTGTCTTGTCTTTCACCTGATCAGACATGGGATATTTATAATGTACGTCATGTTTCAGACAAACCCATGTTGCCTATAATCGAAAATAAATCCCTTTATAGTCGCCTACTCTCGTAGCTAATATTAGATGAAGACAAACGCGGCTACACAATTGGTTTTATATGTAGTGAAATAGACAGTTTATTCTTTGTTCGCAGTGTTCTTCATTTTGAAGTTAAGTCACACAACTGTGGAATTATAAAGACAAAAAACGCCTCTATCTTCTTTATATTGGTTTTGTTTCATAGGTATCTCAACACAATTAGACATGTTAACCAAGATCTTGCTGTGGCCTTGTTTACAGTAAGCCATCTGCTTGTGTACATCAACAGTTCACTCAATCCAGTCATATACATGTTCATGAGCGGTAAGTATTTAATATACTATTCTGCCTTAGTTTTAATATAGTTCTCAAAAAGCAAAGTCCAAATTGTATGTCTTTACATAGTTCTTTTTCTGTGTACATTCAAAGTTTGGGTTTTAAAGAATATTATTCAAAATGAGATACAATTGAAACCAACTAGTTTATCTTTTGTCTCTTTTTCAGCCATTCAGTGCAAACATTGCATCACATTTTAGTTAGTTAACATTAGATTTACAAAGATTGAGGGAACATTTCAACATGTTTACACTGGCTATTCAACTATATGCTTAACCTTACAGTAATATGAACTAAACACTACATAAACAGAGCATTGTGAGGAATGGGTAACCTCAATGTGCACATAATGTATAGGTATGCTAACGGATTTATACATGTACCAAAAAAACTGAAATTTACACAAATCTCTTGGAGGTAGTGATGAATTCCAGCATATAATCAACACGTTTATTATTTTTTATTTTGTCATCTCATCTATTCCATACACTAAAGTATTCACAGTTATGATAGAGTCATATATTTGTGTATAAGATTTTTGAATATTCCATAAAAGTTTAAGCCTGATATTGACAGCTTCTATTTTGGCACATATTTACTCAATGGTTTATGTCTAAAAATACCATAATAATCATAGAAAATGTGTCACTGAAGCTCCAATGTGATCACAAATCACAAACCAGAATTAAGTGGATTATTGATGGTTGACCTAAAAAATATTGTACTAGAAAAATCTATTCTCTAGTTGAGGGGCTTCTAGAATTAGCAAAAGAGTAAATCGGAATAATCAGAAAGATAGAAGTCTTCACCGCATAAGACGTCCAACGGACGATAGATTCTATACCAGGGACTGGTTCAACTCCAACCAAATACTGCTAAAAACATAGCCATATAATGTTGACCGATAGGGGTTTGGCGCCGTGTGCTAAGGTTTTTTACTGATATGAAAGCAATTTATACCAAAAATGTCAATAGTGCCCAGACTAACACAATTCAATATCAACTGTGACATGATTTATATTGGTTACTGATTCGATGCACCGCCTAAGGCTGTCATTTTCTAGAAATTTGAAAAGTCGCCGACGGAGAATCGCTGTGTGTGGCGAACTTCGATCGGATGAGTAATTGGTGAACTCCCACAACTGATGGGATTAATGCGTATTATTGTTTGTCTCGTTTTACCAAGCAGCTTGATTTTATTCCCCAAAATAGGCTGTGTTTATTATTTATTTATAAATACAACTTGACCATTTTACTTTTGAATGGAGCATTAAACCCATCAATGTAGTGGTGCGAATGTCTCCGCTGTATAAATCAAAGACTGATTCGTTGGTTGGTTAGTTGGTTGATGGTCAACTGGTTGTCTGTTTGGTTGCTTCGATGGTTGGTTGGTTGGTGGGTTGGTTGGTTGGTGGGTTGGTTGTTTGACGGAGTGATATATTCATAGATTGATTAGAGTTTAACGCCCTGCTCAAGTATTTCTATAAATTAACGGCAATGTATTCTAACAGTAAGTCAAAGCCAGAGCACAAGGCGGTCAGGTTTTAATTAAAATTTTACCTATGATAGTGTCCATGAGCTTCTGTAATTCAAAAACGTGATAGCCAAAGGGAATTATCTTAGCTCCTGGGTATTATTAATTCTTAATGTCAAAGTCTCTATACAATTTGGATGGCAAAATTGTTTCGTTTTTATTATCTGACCAAAAGAATTACCAAATCGTAGGGTGCGTTGGAGACCAACACTTAAAACTGGAACAATTCTGCATTATCTCAATTAGCGATACCCACGTCATGTAGGCCTACGCAGGATGAACCCATGTAAAGATACCAGTCTCGCCATGCCAGTAAGGGGACCTTTGACGCCCTCTGGCGTCAAAACGGTCGGGTTCGGGCCTTTTAAATTATACGTCACAACGGATAAATGTTGGTGACGTCATTTAAAAGCGCCACCAACAGGACCGCATTGCCAGGATTAAATTACCTTCTATGCCAACTTCAGGCGACTCTCATCAGACACAAAAATTATTCACATGCCTGATGGTTTACTTCATGATCTATGAGGATTTACATTTTTCTTTAAGAACGCAAGCAATAACATAGTCTTTTGCCACATCGATTCAAATAACTATCAGCATTCTTTAGTTATAACGAACAAACAAACAAACAAACAAACATAAACAAATGCCCCTATACATGAAAACATTTGAAAGACAAGAGAATGTATTAATCAAAAACATATTTCAGTTCCACTCTTTTTCACTGCATGTGTATTCACGGCTGGTATGATTGGCTTTTGGTTCTATATTCAAACATATATACATTTTCCTCTCTTCATTATTCAAAATATAGATACTACATTCATAACAAAGTCTGCCCTACCGTAAACATGTTTGCTCAACATCAGCTAGTCTATTGCGAGCGTTCACTAGAGCCGAGAATGAACATCTGTGGCGAATACGTTACCGTAATGAGCCACCAGTTCGTAAAAAATACTCTTCGAACTGAAGCAAAAAATAGTTAATTGCTCACTATGTAAACATTTAATGATCGCAAAAGAACAACATCATATAGACCAGATTTATATTTCAGTAATCAACTAGTTACATGAGGACTGATAAAAGCAGGGACGTTATAATCTGAACGAGTATAGAAGATAAATCAATATACCGTTTTTTAAATAACGGATGTTTACAAAAACCAGTAATGATGTTCTTTTTCTGTGTATTTGACATGTCACACTCTCGGAAAATAAAAGCCCCGTATAGGCGACGTATTGGTTCAGATATAGATTATGGGGGCTCAATATGAAATCTCTAGATTGGAGTACCATCTAATGTGTGTGCTTCGTGGTTGCCCCTTAATAGTGTATTCTGTCATGAACTGGAATGATTGCAAAAATTGACACCAATGCCATCTACGTGAAAAACCTTAGATCTATGACATATTTCATGTACACAAGTCAATGGGATTTAAAGTAGCTTTTACACAACTATTAAAGTAGGCCTATATTCGACAATTTACAACTAATTAAATGATCTAAAATATATCAATTCAAGGTGAACTCATCGGCTGCATATGAATAATGATTATAAAATACCCACCGTATCCAAACTACATGAATTTAAAGTAGCTTGTAGACAACTATTAAAGTATATTCGACAATTTACAGTCGAATACGTAATTGTTCAAAAATATCTCATTAACTTTTGGTTTAAATTAAGACTGCAATCCATAATCATATATTGTATATTAGGTATCTACGGCTAATATCTTCGCAAGTGAAAATGGAAAAGTCACTTTCTTATCTCTTTAAAGTTTCTTAAGATTTTAATTTGTGAGGGGTGCATTGGCAGGGGTTGTCTTTATCGCTTTCAGTTATCAACGTAGCACAGTTGCGCGTAATTAGTAGGATGCAGTTTGATCTTAATTATTTTTACCGCCTTTCCAAAATTTATCTTTGGATAATAGAAAATAGAAACCCAACAATGATAAAACTGCTAAGATGTGCAAATTCGAAGAGTTTCCACTGGGTTTTTATTCTGACTCCATCTATCTCTTACAATACGCTGGCGCATGTAGGTATATTGTATGGGTTAAATAAAGATGGTATCAACGGTGTGCCCTAGCTGTGATAAGCAAAGTACAAGAGCAGTTATTGAAAGGTTAAAAGGCGCCAATGCTGTCTGCAATTATAGCTTTGTTATTACAATTAGTGTTTTAAACCATGTAGATAGTTGTGTTTAAAAAAACACTGATGGAGTGCAAGATCAATTTCCTATTGATTGATTGAGTGATTGATTGATTGTTTGATTGATTGATTAATTGATTGATTGATTGATTGATTGATTGGTTGATTGCTTTGTTTGTTCATTGATTGATTAAATGCTTTCTTGCTTGATTGCTTGTTTGATTTCTGATTGTCGGATTGATTTATTGATTGCTTCATTAATTAATTGATGCATTAGTTATAACAACCTCAAGTGTATTTCACAAAAACAAAATCTGATGTATTTGCTTTGTTGGAAAGTTAATCTTTCTCCAGTACTTAAAGGCTGCGTATCTACACTACAGGCAGCCATCATCCAGACTGCCATTTGCGTTTTATAACAAACATATATATGAAGTTGTTTTAATGCAAAGTTACACAATCATCCACACACACACATTTCCAAAATAGCGTATCTATTTGCTAGTTACTTAAATTGTATTTTAATTTCAGTGTCTCATGGATAAACGTAAATAAGACACACCAGGTTCTTTCCGCTTGATGCATTTATCCACATCGTGTCTGAATTAATCTATAGTCTGTTTGTTTACAGCTACATTTCGTAATGAATTTAAAAGTGTCCTTCGGTCATGCTGTTTCTGGAAAACGAAGCGGGCTCCGCGATCCTGTGAGAGGATCAGTTCTCGGACACGTGACACTATCACTGTCACTGCATTTACTGGTAAGTTCTAGACTGTCTCGAATAGTTAAGGACATAAACGCTGTCTCCTACCTTGACATAATTTGTGTTACAAAGGCCCCGTTTCAAAGAGCGAAGTTAGCTTACGTTCAACGGAAATGCCATAGCAACATTATGTTTTAGGTACTAGTTGGCATGGTAATTGCGTTTTGTAAATGCTAACGTTAGCCGAACAGACCCCTGCAACCGTGGAAAAATAAATTATTTAGAATTTTGGAAATCAAAAGCTGCCATAGGTATAATATAAACGAAAGTTAAATTTAACCAGTTACTCTATGTTAAATCTCTTTGTTATCTTGTTTTGGGGACCGCTATTGCGCCCATCTGCATATTATTGCTTGGCGCTATTGCGCCAATATGCATATGACTGCTTGGGGCTATTGCACCAATATGCACATGATTGCTTTGGGTTTTTGCACCAATATGTATATGACTGCTTGGGGCTATTGCGCCCATATGAATTTGATTATTAGGGGTTGTTGCGCCCGTATGTATATGATTGCTTGGGGTTATTGTGCCCATATGCATATGATTGCTCGGGGTTATTGCGCCCATATGCATATGATTGCATATTACTAACAGTCAACCGGTATAGCCACCAAGCCACCTGCACAGCAAGGAGTCATCCTCTCATTGCTGTTGGTAAACCGTTAGAAACTTCGTTTTTTTTTTTTAAATCTGGTTCCGACTTAACAAATGCCAGCTCTGATTCTTCACATGTTCAATATTTACATTTTTGTTCCTATTTGTTTTAGGTAATGGAATACGTAAGGAGATTACGCCGCATTATTCCATGATCTTAACCAACGATATCTGACTAGAATGGGAGCGGTTCCACAGACCTCCGCCACCTCCTTGGCTACCATCCCGCATTACCGAACGATTCTTTTTCTGAACTCTATCTGGCGCAGAGTCGAGTAAACACCTAAGAATTATTAAAACTCATAGTATCCGTCGAAGTGGTTAGCTTTCGGTCAGACTGGTAATTGACAGATATTTGTGACAAACCCGCCATCATATCCGCATCAAGCATATACACATCTTAAAACAATACTTGTCAACACAGCAAAAAAGTATTTGTACATGATTAGATATAATGCTTTCGGAATGATCTTATTAAATATTCGACAATGAAACACCTCTTTAAAATATATGGTATATCAATCAGTACAAGAGTCTTTGTCATTAAAATCAGTAAGCCTATGTTGAATTTGAACACAGGGGTGCAATACAGTAAAGAAAGTCGAGTTATGTGATAACTATTGTTCGATACGACAAATGT
Source organism: Mopalia ciliata (assembly GCA_034783835.1). Lineage (NCBI taxonomy): Eukaryota > Metazoa > Mollusca > Polyplacophora > Chitonida > Mopaliidae > Mopalia > Mopalia ciliata. The sequence continues at coordinate 18,479 of JAVFBW010128176.1, forward strand.
CAGTGTACAAATCCAATGCTAATATACGTATGGGTAGCCCAGTGTTAGTCCTACACTGAAAAAATAATGGGTTGAAGACATCAGATTCTAAACATAAAATCGTCGATCTGATTCAAACCAACATCCTAGGCCGTTAATATAGTTTCTCTGAAAGATTCATTTTCGCTGCTATATATGTGTTGGTGTGTATTGGTAAATGCTAGATTTCCACTGTCGTGAGGTCCGTTACGAACGCGACAATTGGTCATTCATAGCTGATCGTGGATATGGTCACGATTGGTCAATTTAATGTGACACGATCTGTCACGATCTGGTCTCCTGGTTTAGATTCTAATCATATATACGTTCCGATAGGATTATCCCGATCGGGTACGTGCAGATATGTCTAGATACCTTCCGATACGTTCATCACGAATCGATGCGCTCTGTTGAGATATAATACAATTGTGGTCGCGATGAGGAATGACAGTGATCACGATTCGAGCTACAATAGGACCCAGATGGATATATATAGAGGCCGACTGACTGTGGACATCATTGTCTCTTGAACTTGTACATCATCTTAACTGAGCATGGCGCTTGTCTTGTCCAGCGTTCGTCCCAATAACGATTGTAAGCGTGCCGCGAATCGTGGTAGTATAGGAACCTAACAAAGCAGTTACTCTTGATTTTCATGTGCCGATAAGCGTAACTAAAATCCGAAGAGAATGGTGTCTAGACACACCTACTTCATCGCAGTTACAAATATGTCCAATGCTAGCAAAAGCCTTTTATTTATGTCGGGAATATTTTCATGTAAATGGTTATATAGATATTTGAATACAACATGTACATGAAGCAATTACCTGCTCACGTCATAAGCTTAAACTTTTTTTTGTTCATGTAAAAGTTCATAGATAATTGCAGGTCTGTGTAATCTCGTTGAGAACACGTGACCATTTACTCATCGAGACATATAGCAGAACGTTTTCAAACAGTGTTGGCATCACTCTTTCTCATTCGGCAATAAAAAAGGTATTGGCTTTTCATCGGACATGTAATCTGTTTTACTTATCTATGTGTATATATTATAAAAGATTATTATTATTAATAAATATATATCTTTATCCAAATCCGATCGTGTGTTATCACGTGGTATATCATCTAATTTAACGTGTCAGGTAACACATGCATATAATCACGTGACATATCATCTGATTCAATGTGTGTGGTTAGAAATGTACGCGTAAAACCTATCTAACGACTAATTTCTGTCACATACCATAACGAGACCTTTTATCGTATTCAACCAGCTTTGTAGCATTTTTGTATACCTGTATAACATATTAAACAGATAACTTATAATCGCGTTACATATCATTTGATCTTACTGTACTTTCACATGCGCGTATATACTATATTTATTTAACGAGCAACTTGGTCTTCAATGGTCTACACGTGACATATCATTGAATGCAATGTGTTTTGTGACCCATGTACCTGAACAAATGTTTAAGAATAACTTTGACCACGTGTGATAACGTGATTATCATCTGTTTCAACGTGCTTTATGACACAAGTATGTGTACGAATATTTGACGGTTAACTTTGACCCTGTGTGATCACGTGACTATCATCTGTTTCAACGTGGTTGAAGACGAATGGCCGTGTACAAATGTTTGACGGTTAACTTTGACCATGTGTGATCACGTGAATATCATCTATTTCAACGTGCTTGAAGACAAATGGCCGTGTACAAATGTTTGAAGATAAACTTTGACCATTTGTGATCACGTGACTATCATATGTTTCAACGTGGTTGAAGACGAATGGCCGTGCACAAATGTTTGACGGTTAACTTTGACCATGTGTGATCACGTGACTATCATATGTTTCAACGTGGTTCAAGACGGCCGTGTATAATATATATAACAAATAACTTCTATCACGGACAGAGGCCTTAATATACGAAAAGATACATTCTCTAGTTATCTTTTCTGTTATCGATTTTTTATTCTGCATTCAATGTGTTTACTGTGAAATCATATTTAAGTTGCCTGTATTTATTTTTGCTAAAGGACACTAGAAGATTAGTTTGGATTAACGTCGGTGTCAGTTCAATTTGCTGTGATAATACGTGAACATAAGAAACAAAGTTGATGCGACATTTGTTAGTGCTTTATGTTATTCCATAAAGAAATGTCTTGTATTGTATTTTGTAATGTCGTCTAACTGTTGCTGATGGCCGCAAAAAACTCTAGTCGGATAAAGGCCGGAAATGATTTTTTTCACACATTCTGCCTATATTTGAGGAAAATAAAATTGTAACTGTGTCTACTTCATCTTCGCTAGCCAAGAGCTCTATTCTAAGATATTTTCTGTTGACAACATAGGTTGACTGAACATTTTAAACCAAAATTTGTAGCCAATAGCAACGTAGCTGGTTAAAGGGGCTTACCGTAATACGTCTACGGAACAGAAAAAAAATCGTGTCAAAGCTATAAAAAAAAATGAAATGAGTAAAATGTTAAAAAATAAAAAAAATGTTTGAGTTGACACAAAGCCGAAATTCCTATTCCAGGCGTGACAAGAACCTCGCCCGTTCATCACAACTCTCCCCCTGGTTTGGATTCCAACTACTCGCGATTTAAAGCCACGAAAGTGTTATAATTGTAATAGGCATTATGGTGGCCGGGAATACCTAGTGTTACAATCATATCACCCATACTTCGATTTGATTAATTCACAAAAACTTTATGAGAAGTCCTCTGAAAGCAACGCAAAAAATTGACTGTGTATTGACAAAGAACCATCATGACAAATGAAGTAGGGTCTACTGAGATTTGGAGAGGTGAAGCATTGGAAATTCTACTCTGCGTCAACACTACTATAGCTATGAATACCCACACCGCGTCGTCCCATAGATGTTATTTAAGCTGCGAATCGACGGTGACGCGGAGCATTTTCGTGAGTGATGCTTGATTCGACAAGTGTATATACTGTTGTTGCAGCATAAAGGTGACATAAAACCTATGCTTGGGAAGATGGCCCGGCTAGGTGATATTTGATAGAACATTGTTAAAACCAACGTGGCAATGCTTACGGCAATCGCTTGATAAATGCTGGAGTATAGCACAAAATAAATAAGTAATTCCACTTTCATCCAAGATAATCAAACCGCACTATTGTCGGAATCTTACATAACGTTCATAAAAACTGATTTCGCCTAGCATGCAGTAACCGGTACGTGTGTCGTTTGTACAAATAAAGAAAAGAAAAGGACAAAATTCAGTTACAAAGTTTCTCGGCAAATCAGGCATACAAAGCAAAATACCATATCGGTATTGAGGTATACAGAGATGTTAATCTGAATCTAAACAGAACCGTTAATCTGGATCTTAACCGAACCGTTAATCTGAATTTAAACAAAGCCGTTAATCTGAATCTACATAGAGCCGGTAATCTGAATCCAAACAGAGCCGTTAATCTGAATCTAAACAGAGCCGTTAATCTTAATCTAAACAGAGCCGTTAATTTAAATCTAAACAGAGCGTCAATCTGAATCTAAACAGAGCCGTTAATCTGAATCTAAACAGAGCGTCAATCTGAATCTAAACAGAGCGTCAATCTGAATCTAAACAGAGCCGTTAATCTGAATCTAAACAGAGTGTGTTTCATCTAGAATCCTTGTATTTGTTCACCATTGGTGAAATGTGATCTATATGGGTGTCAGAAACCGCTTATAATACAAACGTACGGACAAAAGCCAAATATTGCAAGCTTAATCCAATTGATTGTGTGAGTATTCTATTATTCCTGTTCAGTGTTGACCAGAGTGTTAACGCCATAGCAATAAGCTATCAGCAACCAAGCTGGGAACAAATGTCACTCATATAATGACTTCCGATTGGAAAATCTACAGCGTCGTTTCTAGGCTAATAACCTACGAGATAAGTCTTAACTATTACTATATATTTTGACAGCGGTATTTTTTATTTTTTTTTTTTTTTGTAACAACTCAGGTGTCTGACCAATAACCACCACATAACACACAATTGTACAGGTATTGAATCAGATACTAGTAACTGGTTCGTATATTGTTCTGTCCGTCCATTTATAATCTGTTTAATAATTAAATATACATGGTAAAGCTGTATACACGTCTACAAAACCTCAACATGTGTCCTAAGATTTGAGACTGTCTTCCGCTGAGCAGTCAACGCATGAGCTTTTCATGATTCGAGATAACGTATACTGAAGTGTATAAAAAGAAAGGTAGGGGTGAGCCTCGTTTCCATTGTCAAGCGCTGTTTTGGTTATCACAGTACAAACCCAAATAGAGCTATGTGGACAGACGCAACACCGAAGAACCAAGCTCGATGGAATTTGAGATCTGATATAGTTCTTCATATAGCCATTCACTGTATACAACCTGTACAACCCAAAGTTTCTTCCCGTCGGGATTTCGACATTTGTCTCTAAGTAGCGCCTAGTGTTAGAGTTTCATATAGAGAAATATACGCGGCAACTTATCTCAAACTACAACAGGAAATGGCATCCACCCAGATCTACCATCAAGTCGGATATCTTCAAACCATATAAACATTTTGACTTTTTTACAATGTGTACCAAACTTTACAAAATTTTGTTTCAAGCTAACATTTCAACTTTATTTTACAGCTGTACAAATTGATTTGATTATTAGTCCTATTTTAGTATAAGGTTGCCCAACTTTTGAACAGTTGCGTTAAAAATGGTTGATATAAGCTTTTTGGAATAATTAACAAAAATGTATTGTATGTCCTATATTATCAAGTCATTCCAGCAATACATGAAAATGTCTATACATATATATATATTTCTTCGATTTTAATTGATCTACATCCCTGTGCCAGTGTGATTGCTTTTAGGAATATATATATATATATCTATATATATATATATATATTATATATATATATATTCTCTCTTCATTTATTTAAAATATATATTCTATCTTCATTTATTTAAAATATATATTCTCTCTTAATTTATTTAAAATTTATATATATGACTGTGTTGAGATTACAACGCGTTGTCTTGAACATGCTCAAAAGGCTCGGTATATATAACAAGTGTATATCTGAACGCTCAATTATTTCATTTGTTAATTAAGCTAATTAAATGATATATTTAACACATATAGATATATGTAACATTTATTTTATTCTTCTAGTACTGTTTTTACTCAAAGTTAACACCAATATATAATTTAAAGCCGTAACATTTACGTCTGACTTTTTTTTGTCGCAATTGTTAAAAATATCAAATTCTTTACGTAAGTGATTTCATTCGGATATCCAATTTGTCCAAATATATATAAACTGTTGAATTAACACACACGTTAGGTATTTTCTCCTTTTTTTTCTTGACTCTTTTTAATTTGTTTTATTCAAGATATGTTGATGTCTTACGACATCCCCCAAATTGTAAAGGCAGATGCATTGACAATGGACACACGCATCTGCTTCAGCAATCGAAAGATGACCAGAGCAAAAATCTGTTAAATCCAGATTTAAATTTAATAATTGATTTGTCAAGTCTATTGACCAATCACAGAGCCTCTTGGGAAAACTTGGTAATGACAAGCCGCTGATTTTGCGTGACTGGCCTTGTTACCTGACATCTTAATGAATAATTAAGACTGAGCTTGTATGAACCTAACACTGACAAGCGTCATTGATCACTATAAGGTAGAGTCCAACAAAAAGGAAGCAACAAAATACTCGAAAGCGCGTTTGTAAACACCATCACTATTGCAACCATGTTTCGAATTATATTCGAAGGTTGAAAAAAAAAGGTATAGTATTTTAGCCGCTATTGCAACATTAAAAGTATAGAAAAAAGTAGTTTTATATCTATAACATGAATTTTCAGATGGCCCCGAGAAATAGGTGTAATATCATGTTGAACAACTAACTTCCTCAGCCGACACGATCACAGATTTGTTGAATACACCGAAATGCGGAATCAAAACGAATGACGCTGTTAATAACTCTATTAAACTCCATTGTGGCAGTTGTAATAGTCAGAATTAATTCAGTATAATTTCACCTGAAAGATATCATATCGCTCAAGGCAATGATGGATAGGGAATAATATACACGTAAACACAAATTTATCCGGAAGCCCAGGATTCCAGTATACATAAAAAGTGACACATTTTTAAGATTTCGCTTAAGTATATTCAATTACTTGGCCTATCCGTTTATGAAACAGTAAATTTAACCTAAGTAGACAGGCGTATTTTTTTTTTACCTTCTAGCAAAGTGTTTTATACAATATTAAGAATGATATTTTTATTAGCAATAATATTTTTAAAAAATTACCTGTTTAAATTAAATCCCTCGGGGTTTATTCTTGTCATGTATGTTATATGTGAATATATAGCAAGGGAAATTTAAAGTTCGTTGATTAAGGCGGATTTGTTTAAGCCGATCACTTTCCTTTGGTAGAGATCTGACACACAGCCAGTTTCAGCCTCAGTACTATCGTCTTGCGATGTATAAATAATGTGGAATTTGAGAGAAAAGTGTTTCACACTTTAAATTTACCGACCGAGCAGAAGGGAGACAACTCCGTTCATTTTATAAGATGTCATGTTTGATATCATCTAATTCTTGTCGTCTAATAATCCGGCACTGGTGAAATAGGCTTAAGACTTGTACTTGAGGCAGAGCTATTTTCAAAGATGGCTTTACCCAAAATCTGAGTAAAAATAACCCATAACAATCAGCACATGTTTGTATTAATACAATTAGGAATAGACCTATGGTCCTAGTTTAGAATCTAACAAAAAACACAATGTCTCATGTTAGTTTTGTGCCCACCGGCAAGATTCTAAGGCATCTGTTATCAAAACATAGAGAAAGAAATTGACAAAAAAAAAACCAACAAATTGTGCAAAGTTAAATTACTAGCAAGAATAAAATGACAGATTTCTTTCATCTCAATATGAGAAAAAGTCATGTTTTTTTTTTCAACTCCCCGATTCGACAGACTGGGTGCAAGGAATATTCGTTTCAATGAGAAATTCACAGCCCTAAAATTGACTATAAGACAACAACTTCTTAAAGGATAGTGTTTATACTACAAACAGACAGCCAAAGAGACAGTTGATCCCACATGTGAATTGGTTCTGACGATGCCCTATCCCATACCCCAAAGGCTTACCGTCACATCGTCACCGTAACATAACCACCATTAGTTGTTATGACCTTCTATAAATCCATATTCTGTCAGAAATCTTTTCTTCTGGTATCTACACCCTAGATCTATAATAATAAAGTTTACCTCAAAGCTCCATTGACGGGTGCCAGCGACAGCGATTCAAGATTTTACATTTTATTCACCAACATCGTGCATAGCCCATCTCCACTTGAAATGATTAACTGATTCAATGTTGTTCCTTTTTTACATTTGCTTTTGCCTTTAAACATTCTCTTTTCTTTCGTTACCTGGCCTGTCACCCAAAAAATATATACGTGTGAAATTTTTTCTTTAATTTTTCTGATCAAATAATGATATGATCGATAACCTTGCTAGAAACAGTACCGAAACGTCACAATCTTAACTTGAGAAAAGTTGATTTGTTACTCGTGTAAGTTTATCTAAACTTCTAAATACCATTATAAAATGTAATGTCTTAAAACAGACCACCAACGATCGGCTTACAGTAGCCCATACTGACTGTACCCTATACGGAGCTATGCTCTAAACTTAAACGAAATTCTATTGGTTGACCTGGTCACATGAGCACACAGATTTGCAAAATGGCGGAGCAAAGTTTGGACGAGAGGAATGTATGCTCATGTGGCCAGATCAACCCCAAAAATTATTTGTGAGTGCAGAGCCGAATTCCACCGCTTTTCCGCGGCCCTTTACCTGAAAAGTTTTGCTATATGAACCCGCGTATAGGGTACAGTCAGTATGGGCTACTGGAAGCCGATCGCTGGTTATACCAGCGTAATCACCAAATGACATACTCAAGCGTGGGACAATTGACATATGTTATATAACTCTTTTTACAACTCTTTTTTTTGTTGTTTTTTTTTACTCAGTTGGCCACCGGCAATACAATGATGGATGTCAGAATACGCTTACAGGCTTATTCCGATGCGAAATGTAACTTAAACAACATGACTTAAACAACATGTAACGCACACTACACTGAATGTTTGAGAATTTGAAAACGTCATAATTTGTCAGCTCCGGCGAAACATGGGAACAAGCGCGAATCGAACATTTTCTAAGCAAAGGCCGGCCCCGTTTTATAGATGGTTACAATTTCTTTCTATTTCGCTAATGTTTACCACAGATAGGTGGCCCAATCACTGGAACCTACTTGTGTGAAATGTTTCGAGATGACAAATTATGATTTTCCACTCGCAAACAGGCAGTATATATACTTATTACATTACTATCCAATGTACGTGTTCCAGTGTCCCAGAGAAATATACTGAAAGTATTCTCCTCTAAACGCGGGGCCGGTCTCTGCATTAGGAGAGAACACTTTCACGAGACGGAAGCGACGGAATAGATGTCTGCTTCACTGGAGAACGCTTACACGTGAGTTTAAATGAGAGAACTTTGACGAAAATGAACTTTTTCAGGGCTTCACAATCCAGCGTGTAACATTACTATTATTGCATGGCATCTACAGAAATGATGCAATGCATGTTTTTGTGGCCAATTTTTGACCAAACAAAACCAAACAATTTGACAAAATGTATAACAAAGACGTATATCCAACAGCTACATTTAAGAGGTGTGGAAGAACATGTTTTATAATCTAATGCTTTTAAATGGATACCGAAAACAAACTAGAACACATCCTCATTCATCTTTCATTAAGTTTGCCGTTTGCTATACGACATTACTCTAGCTGGGCCAGACTTGTCAGATTTGATAACTGTTATTACCATCCACCAACTAATAAAGTTATATACCCGTTACTGATACATTCTCAACGAATATACGTTATAGCCATTATACCTATAAGGAAAACACACAACACATGTTTTGAGTTCCGCTTAAATTGTATATGCATTCGGTTTAACCTGATGTCACTTTCACAAAATGCCCCACCATAAAAATGATCGTATCGTAAAATCACGCTTTGCCTTACAAAGTTTTTTTAAAATAGAATAAAATATACAATAATGTATAAAATTGATATAGTCTCGCAATTGTTCTTCTGATTTAAATACCATCATTGTTAATTGTAGCCTAAATTATCTGCAAAACAAAATGATCGTTGAATGTCAGTTTCTTGAATCGAAACGACATGTTTCTTCATTTATAAAAAGATCAAACGAGCCAGAAGCAAATAGTTTGCTCAACACCGTCGGATACGTTAAATAAATAGACAAGATGAAAAAGGTCAAAAAACTAACTGCCCGGACCAGTCCGCGGAGGATATTCCTGAGAAGATATTAAACTATTAAAAGCGAAGCATATTTGTCTATAAATATTATGATTGACCGATTTATTTTTTCAGATTTTGTGGAAAAAAAAACAGGCTTAATTCCGACATTACATTACTACAAAATCGATAAACGTTATTGGTTAAGCTGATCAATACGTTTTACTTGATATCAAAACGTACTACAAAAAATGGTGTATCATGTCACGTTACATCATGTTCTTTTTTTAAGGAACTAATACTTGTAAGAGCTAAATTAACAAAATACTACGTGGGTCCTCTGGTTACATTCTAATATTTTTAATTTAATTTTTAATTTTACCATGTAAATTACTATATGTTAACGATCAGCTACCAGTATGCTTATTTCCGTAAAGCCCTGTTTGTGTGGTCCAGAAAGGCCTATGGATTGTTCCAATACATGCTTTAATACATATTTAGTTTGCTTGTTTGATCTCGTTTACTTTTTGCCGGCACGTGTTTATCTAGTCCTTTTTTAAATAATGGATAAATGGGCTAGAACGAATACACTTCGCTTCCTAATGAGAGCACCTGCCTTTCCTAAGATGTAAATGGTGAGGTTTAAATGGAGCCCATGTAGAGCCGGACTCGTTCAGATTTTTGCAATTAAAGACATTAATTAAATCAACACATGGCTGATCACTGAGCTACATGCATACATTTTGTATTTATTGGCGGTCCGCGGTCAGCCGAAATGTGGCTTAATCAAAGCAAGGTGCGTAATTGAGTATTCGTGTGTTAATGACAAGAAGCCATTTTAAAAAAACATAGCCTTTTATGGTTGTTTTGTTTTTATTTAATACGGAGACGAGATGCCACTTCATCCATATTGACCCTTGCAATATATTAGAGCCAGGTCGACTATAAGGCCCGGCGTTTTCATGTCAATATTCCAATGACAAAATGCTTTCATGGAACAGATGACAATATAGTAACAATGGTTATGGCGTTACAAAAAAATATTTCAGTCGTTTACACGTAATATCCACAAGCAAGCAACTGACGTAAATCAGTTAATGGAATAAGAACTTGTTTTATTTCAACAACATGCCTTTTAATTTTTTTTAGTCTACGTGCAAAACTGGAACAGATAAAATCGACATTATCAAGAAAAAAGTGTGTAGTGCTTAATTATCGCAATTTATCACTCCATATGTACTTTGTGTTTTGTTTTTACTGCGGACATACGCACTGATCATTGGGATACGTCAAAGCCAACGAAACAAAACAATGATTGATCGAAGCCAACGAAACAAAGTGATCAATGTGGTCGATGATTAAAATAATTCCCAGAAAAACTCAGTTAGTATGGCCGCTCGTGAGCATGTTCTTTGACAGTCTCGATGAAACCAACAATCTCTTCATGTGTTAATTGCAATTCACCGGAGGTGGTTAAACTCGGCTGGTTCTTTGATTGTCTTTAATTGAATGATTATACCCCTGGTGTATATACATCATGCTGGACAAAATCAACAAGTAAAGTCATGTAATGCACCCCGTTCATTCATAGCTATCCATATGTCAGTTATTATAACCATAATAATATATGTGTGTCCCCAATAACAGTGTGCCCATCGCACTATAATCGCAGGGAATCAAAGGTCTTACTTGTTGTCCATGCATTAAGTCTTTGATGAAGAACGATTTTCCGAAACCGTTTTAGGCAACACTACTTGTAGACCGAGTTTCAAGCAGTTTTGTACGTCTATCACCATCGTACGGCCATTTTGACTTCAAAACTGGCGATGTTTTGTTCCCTTATAAATTTTTATATTTTGCTTAGTGCTTCTGTGAACTTCTGTAAGCTTCATGTTTTATATTTTCAGCTAGTCTAAGCACACCTACATTGATGCCTTGATTAAATGATTGCACCACAAGAGTGGAAGAGACGTTGGTTCCAAAGCGAAATGGGTATACCCAAAGCAGCTGTACCATGCAAGCAAGCAGACTAAGGTTCTAAACCGAGCCAATAAAAAACCATAGTGGCTCCAAACAAAGCTGTTGTTAAGATATTTATTTATTTTGTTTGTTTGTTTTATTGCTTTATAACGGCACACTTTAAGCTTATTTAACTAATATTCTGATATACCTGACTAATGGTTGAAGGACACTACCCACGACGCCAATGCATGGCAACAAATAAGACTAGACAGGACAACCAGAACGAGCAAACACGAAACAGCAGATCGGGGTTTTGTTGGCCCTTAGATTTACCATGTCAACAAGAAGAAGCCTCCCTTCTGTTCGCCCTTGAGGAGCGATTGATTGATAGCTGCTTTACGCCGTGCTTAAGGGTATTTCACTTATATGACGGCGGTGTACTCCCAAAGAGTGAGAAGCAACACAAATATAATGTGGAGAAAAAAAAAAGCCTTGAAAAATTAAGAAAAATATGTTTCTAAAAATGTTGGTTATAGTCTTTATAGTGGTATTTATTCCGTTTCGATGGTACATATTATTCTGGTAAACTCGTATAAACATCCTATTCAATGAGGAGTTTATCGATGCAGGCTTCACCAGATCAGGAATGACAATAACATCACTAACTTTTACTCATCTGACAGATGACACCACACAACGTTTTTCTAAACACCTTCTACAGAAGAAAAAAATTGGTTGGAAGCCTAACAAACCCAGGAATAATTAGAAAGATAATCCGTAGCACCGAATTAGAATGTTTGCAGCCTGCAAAATGGCTTGTTTACTGCCTGAATCGGTGAAAACAAGAAGTAATTGTCCGATATATATCAGATAAAATTACGTGTGGGCTCTTTTTTGATCGCTGAATCTGTCTAATCTGTCATCAACATCTACAGTCGATGTTTTACAACTAATTGTTTTGTTGCTTTAAAGCTATGATCCGGAAAAGAACGCTATAGTCAAATGGACATCAAAAAATTATCCTATTTAAATAGTCATCTTTGTTGGGATGGGCGACAATAACATATCTCTTCTCGTCGTTGATTAGATCTTTCTAATTTGACAAGTGTCTAAAGGGACAGGCTGAAGAAATCCATGTGAAGAGTGTCGCTGGAAATAATGTTTCACATCTGTTTATAACATATATGAATTCAGAAGAAATACTGGGTAGTATGCAATTTTCAAATGCCTATACACTATAAGATATAAAGGTTTTTGAGTTTGTTTGTTTGTTTGGTGTTTAACGTTGTGTTCAAGGGTATTTCACTTATATGACGACGAATTGTCCACTTCACACTGTACAAAGCCTTGGTACGGCGGAAACCTCGTAAAAACCCTGCGACTGCCGGAACCATAACCTTCGACTCGCTCATATACCCGATGGTCGACAAGCAGACTCGATCCCGTAAACGGGAAATCGAAGCAGGTTCAGTTTAGGAAGCTGAAGCAGTTTAGCACTTGTAAACTTCGTTTGTGGTGGTTATACCGTCTATACATGTATAAATAGAATAGTTCTACTGCTATACTGAAATATTCCTCGAGTCTTTAACATTACATAGTATTTATTATTCATGACAGCTTCGTGGTACAAGTAAAAACTACAAAATACCACATGATGCGTATAATTAAATTAGTATTTCGTTCAAACACTCTCTGGGTCGATTGATTGATTGGTGTTTTACGCCGTGCTTAAGTTAGTTTCCCTGGTATGTCGGCGGTGTATTCCAACCATAATTGGTTGGGGAAATTCAATGTTCTGAAATAGTAAGCAATTGAATCTGGGATTACATTACACTATCCAGGATTGAAGCGTGTGTCTGTTTGATTAAGGATTAAAAGAGACAGAAAACACAGCATTACAAAAGTCAACGTACATGGTGTATAGCCTACCCTGTCATTTTGTGAAGAAAACAAAGATGTTAATACATTTTTTGTGGGATACCTCGTTTTCCACTGGAAATCACTTTGTTGGTACTATAAGTATAATATATGAGTTTCTTTAAACCACAATTTATTTATATAAATCTACCAGATAAAACTTCAAAACGACTCAAAATCGTGCTAAACAGAAAGTATACCAAATAATAATGTTTCCAACTGATACAAATCATTTTAACGTAGAATGACCTCAATGACAGAACTTAAAATATGAGGCATAGAATGACCACCGTTTATCTCATTTACAGCATCAACACTGGGTTTCAGTGGAGAAGGAGTAATCAAAGTGGAACCGAAGTTTGTTTAAAGGTTTTAAGTTTATAATCGGTTGTTTCTTGTTTCTTCCCCTTCACGTTTTTATGGAGTTTTTATTAAATGATTACTTCCCATCGATGATATTTGGTAAACAAGCTTGAAGAAACCTCGAAGAAGCCAACTTGTGACTTCTGCAGTCAATAACTTCCCTTCATATATAAATACCATATCGACAAGACGGCACGGCCGTAGGGAGTCAATTCAACGGAGATTTATCCAGGAAGCGAATTCAGACTTCTTGTTGTTTGTCCACCAACATTTGTAATACCTATTATCCCTTTCATAGCAGATGAAAACAATATGTGGCTCCAAGAAAATCTCGTGCGTCAGTCTCTGTCAGAGACTCCCTGGTCTGATTACCATCGCTAATAAACCGCAATTTGCAGGTGTCTGGAAAGATATATAATTAAGAACACTCCTTATAGGAAACATGATTACTAATGCTTAAAGCTCCAAGCCTCAAACCAATACAATTTCTTTCATCACAGAATGGAAAAGTAAAAGAGACTTAGAGGATTTCGCTAGTAAATTCAGACAGAAAACAAATTAGTCCGATGACCTACAAGTTTGCCGAGGAACCTAAATACAATAATCTGCTTGGAGAAAAGCGGAGATTGATCTAGTCAAACTTTATACTTTCGTTGGAAAGTTTAAATCTTCGACAAACTGTTCACACATTTTATTGTAGCTGTTGTTTTAGAAAAATACCTAATTAGTCGGGCATAAGATATAAATAATTATTCCAGAGATAGCTTGTAGTGGATTGGTTTATAGGTACGGCCAGACGTCTATTATTTACTAACTAGGTAATATACCTCTGGTATGGTATAACTCAAACACTTGACAGTAATCTCAATGAGAGAAATGGCTATATATAGAGCGATGACTGATTGATCTAAATCTAACTTCTAATCTCTTTATGCGCTTCTACAATACATATTGAACTTTAAAGAGTTCATAAATAAAATATCTGGGATATAGCGAGTCTTTCAGCATTTAAATGAATTAAACAATCACAACTCTTTTTTTGCACATTGGTGGGTTTAAAAAGAAGCTTACAAATAAATCGATAAAAAGCATCTTCTTCCGTATGAAGTTTCAATTCTTCCTACATCTATTTTAACATTCTAACATATAGATAACTATATCATTCTCTCTTTGTTCAAGAATTTAAGTCTATAGGTGACGTGAGCGGTACATCGAATCAGGATTAGTAGACAGCCACGCTAAGCAATTAGGTATAGGCTATGGGAGCAATTATTGAGTCCCTTTCAGATAAAGTAGCAAGTGCAATTATCACAATTTACGTCCATACATTTAACCGTCTCCCCTCTCTTAACTCTACCAATCATTTGCAATTAACACACAGCATCTAAACAATTTTTTTTAAGAATAGCGGAACAGGTGAATATAGAGACAGGTCAACATCCGGACAAAATCTCTTCGTTAGACACCATGGACAATTGATCTTCCAGAAAGATTAAAATAACAAATCGATTCGACCTCGAGCATTCACTAAAAGCCATGGCGAAAAATTTAGTACAGCACGTCTGTGAAGTTAGAATTCAGTTCACAGTTCAAAGGGAGCAGTCAATATTTGTCTTACGTAAATACAAAAAAAAACGTATATCATAATAAATACGAAGTGTACAAGGCTGAGATTTGGATCAGACATACAGAGTACATAGCTCAGTAAAGCTGCATAATAAGAATGCCCTTCCGGTGGAAAAAGGTCATAATAGACTGCTTTTAACTGACCCGCGTGCTGCGAATCGTTAACTGAATGGTGAACTGCTGTCTGAATCGTTAACTGGCCTCTACAAACAAAACTACACCAGATACAA
>JAVFBW010128177.1:0-23572 GCA_034783835.1 Mopalia ciliata
AATAGGGCAAAATTAATCTGCCTCCCACCCCCCCCCCCCCCCCCCCCCGCCAGACCTATTGAGACATATGTCGAAAGGCAGAGACAGTCTATATGTTGACAGGCAATGTTAATGCTAACAACGAATCCAGATCATTTATTTGAAAAATAGTGATTTGTAGATCACTATTACTGATCCGGCATCTAGATTCATCACAGCTTCCACAGAATCGCAATACAACGGATCTTATCAAGATTTTAAGCAGAGAAGACTCTTATGGAACACCATATTTATAATCTATTTCAAACTCACGCGGCCTCGTTTTGGAATCGAAAGTAGTTGGTGACAGTTCCTAATACACGTGGTTAAACGTGATGCTTTAAAACGATATAAAATATTATTTTCGTTATTTTGGGATAACACTTTCTTAGTTTGAACAGATTCTAGTTCAGAAAGTTTTGCAGGTTGAAACCCGTCCGGGAATCGAACCCACTACCCTCAGAGTTAGGCACCGAATCGCCAGCAGTAACTGCCGGCCTCCTAGACCACTCAGCCACCCGGCCTTATACCCGTAGACAAATGGCAACATAGGCTGTCTTCCTAGTTACATTCAATATAAAGTTCCTAGGCTACACATAGTCCAAAAAGTGTGTTTGTAGATCTACAGATCTTTGAATGAAATGTCAGAATCTTAATGGTATGACCTAATCTTGTTAGATTTAAAAAAATAAATACCTTTGAACAGATGTTACTTGCTTCCTTTAACGACTTACCAAAAAATAGCCAAGCCCCTAAATCAAGTTTGGTTTGAAGAGCAGACTAGAGGGAGATAACTCTATTGTTTTGAGAAGGATTGTAGAACCGCATATTGTTACATTTCTCATTGTATATCTTTAACGCCTTAGAGACGCAAACACCAACAACAAACAAAAGTTCTACGCAGCCAGACTTTACCCGTTTGTTATTGTTCTTCCATGTACCAAGATGTCTTCCATCTGCTTTATTTTGGATACCTTCCAGTGACCAGCTGGTCACGTAAATTGTTTTAGTTGTCGAAACAAAAATCCTTCCACATTCGGGTAATAGCCTGCAATTGAACAGTACCGTATTTGCACACTGTACGAAAATTACGACACACTGTAAAAAGACCTTTCGTTTCAGTACTAGAAGGTATTTGATTAAACTGCCGCCATTTTACCTCCATAAAATAGGGCTTTGAAAATCTAGATGACACTATATGGTTACAAAATGATTAGAAGGTAGTTATGGCAGGCGAAGTGTTTTAATATTAAATAAATTATACTTGTTTGAAAAAGTTAATATGTTTGAGTACAAACGTAAAATATCTTTCAAAATTCGGCATTTGCATTCAACAAATTTATATTTTAATTGTATATTTGTAGTTTATGTTCCAAAATTCTGCATTTTCATTATACACATTTATATATATTTATTGTCTACATCATTATATTTGTTTATGAATTTATATATTTATTGTCGACATTTCTATATTTATTCATGAAACAGTTTAAATTTTACGTTGTAAAATTGCATTCTGGAAAATATAATAATTTAACCAAAGACATTCATAAGGCGAGATTTCATTGGATGACTGTTTCTGTCAAATCCTGTGGCGTTTGTGGCTGAACCATTATGGTATCCCATAATGCACTTTGGCAATAAATATATTTAAGTTCGTTATGAAGACAAAAAAAAAATCATGCATATAAATCCAAATCATATCATACATATAAAAACTTTTACAATAAATATATAAAAAATATTGTACATATATTTTAAATATATAATATAAATAAAACTATATGCAAAGAAAACTATAAATTATGGACAAGAAATATCTAGTTTAAACAAAGAGAGTAAATATAGCATATTAAAACACTTCGCCTGTCATAGGTAGTGATGACTTGTTTCTGCTGGGCAACATGGTGCTTAAACAAGTTACGTATTTGAATTTGATTGATTGGTGATTTATGCCGTTCTTAAAGTTATTTCATTTATATTACGACAATGCATTCCGATAACACTGTGAACGGTTTGGATACTGTTGGGAAATTAATCTTCATCCAGTGCTCAATAAAGACAGCATGTCTACTCTCCAAACAAACTGCCCTTAGTCATAGGGCTGTATTCCAACAATGATGGACACTAACACAACCAAGATGTGAAGCGTTTGTATAATGTTGGAAAGGTAATCTTCCTCCAGTGCTAAGTAAAGACAGCATGGCTACCCTAAAAACAAAATGTCCTTAGCCCGAGGGGGCATATTTAAATTGTTTGTTTGTTTGATTGGCGTTTAACGTTATACTCAAGGGTATTTCACTTATATGACGACGGATGGTCCACTTCACACTTCACCTAGCCTTTATCGGTTGATCGTGCCCCTTATTTACCTGTTTTGTTTACCAAAACATTTCCACATATGCAAAACTAACCTGGAAATCAAATTGAAATCAATAGTAGTTGTAATCTCCACCACACGATTGTCCCCATTCAAACATATTAAAATCAGATCAAACCAAGCCCAGTTCTCTCTGATATCACCTTAAGATTTAACCCAATCCCGCACTAAACGGCGATCCATGAAGGCATGCCATGTGATGTTCCCCTAGACCATTGTCTCAATTCTCCAATCACAAGCCATATAACAAGAGCCTTTGGTCACAATCATAGACTTTTTCCTCTTCGTTTATAATATATAAAGTTGAACGCCGTCATATGAGTGAAATAACCTCAAGTACGGCGTTAAAGTATTTGTTCCATATTGGTCTTGTATGGCGATTAATAATTTAAGACACATCGCAAATCTGATTTTCTGCTGCTAATCATCGTCGAGCAAGAACCCGTCAACCGATCAGTCAACCAGTCAGATTAAAGAGAACCAATCAGTCTTTGTTTTCGGTAAATACAACTTCGTAAACTAAATAGAATATAACAAATAATAACACAAGACACTTTTGAACCAATTGTTTTAGTATCTAAAACGACAAAGTACAAACAATGAGCTCGTTTTGAACGAGACCAAAAACGCAACATTTCAGAAGTTTCACGAACAATAAATTTAAGCCATGATTCGACTCGAAAAACAAAAATGTGCAACGATGTTTAAGATGGTATCAGGCCTTTTTTTTAGACTGATACGACAATATTTATGAGGGGCATTTAGTTCTAGAATGAAAGCGACAATAATCAAGAAAGGATAATACAATTCTAGACTGATGTAGCAATGTTTAAGGAGGATCTAGATAGTTCTAGAATAGCGCAACAATGAAAAAAAAGGGGTCAGTTAGTTTTATACTGATGTAGCCATGTTTAAAAAGGAGCCAGATATTTCTAAAATTACACAACAATGTTAAAGAAGGGATCAGATAATTCTAGACTGATGGGGTAGTTTTAGACTGAAACAGCCATATTGAAGAAGGGAAGAGAAAACTCTATGGGAACGGAACGTAATTGACTGATGCAACGATGTAACAAAGACAAACCAAGCATTATTGACCATGCAACAATGTTGAAAGCTTACGATTATAATAATAAATATCATAGGTAAAGAAGTTTGCTTTGATTGGGGTTTTACGCCGTATTTTAGGTATTTCTTTACAAACACAGAGTGTCCAAGCAATGACTGAAGGAAAGTCACAACAACGTCAAGGCCTCTAACAATAATTCTTAATAAGGCCAACCAAGAGCTCCAAACCTGGTGCATTTATACTATATGTAAAATTGTACAACATTAGACGCATCTGGTTGCCCGATGTGAAGGAGAACACCAGGGCAGCACAATCCACTTGTTGTCGACAGGTAAAACAGAGAGACAAATTTGTGTAAATTTCCATTAATAAAGAAACACAACCAGAATATACCTTGCAATATTTTAAAACGAAAGAATGTAAACTTGTGTTACGTAAGACTCCACAATAGATTTGCTCAGTGTTTCCCGCTGGGATGGAACGCACCAAAGGCAACAGGGGCCTGTTTCCCAAAGCTTATGCTAAACGTAATTACCAATCATGACGACCAGTGTTGAAGACCTAGTGTTGCCATGACAGTGACGTCCAACGTAAGCCAAGACCGCGTTGTGAAACGAGCCCCTAAATCCCTTTGTGGCCACCAGGTGGAACAAAATAATACAAATTTATGTAAATTTTCATCAATTAAGAAAAAGAACTAGGCTTTGTCTTTCAATATTTTGGTTGCCGACCCAACAATCGACGGATATTCTTTATGTGTCCATGGCATGGGGTAATTTTCACACAATATTTCCAAAATTTGAGTCAAATGTTGCACTTGTTATTTACCCCGCAAGGCGACGAATATCTTGTAAATTATTTCAATGTAACATTTTAATGCCTTCTAACGTCACAACAAAAGCATATAACATGTTTATTATTGCATGAACCAAGGAAAAACATGGGAGAACAGATATTAAAGATTTCTATAAAATTTATTTTATAAAACATCCGCTTCTAAAAAATCTGTTTGCTGCATATTAGTGCGATAAAAGTTCATAAATATAGACCAAAAGAGAAAAACTGATCTCAGTTGTTTTAGTCGATTAAGTAGTAAGTTACGGTGTATTATATTTTCGGTTAAAATGAAGTCTTTGGAAGTGATTTTAGTAAAAGTCTTAAGTGTCTACATAAGACACATAAAGGCGACATGTTATTGTTCCTAACTATAATACACATATATATATAACGTTATTAAAATGACACCTAGCAATCACTGCAAGCATTGGCCACAGATTGCTTTACAACAATAATATGGGGCAGAGACCAAAAAGGGAGATAAGCATGTTACTCATGTAACTGACAGCGCCACCTATGTCCTCGACTATCAACATAATTCGACTGGAAGTCTGAAAGAACATATTGTAACTTAATGAGATAGAGGGCGCTGCCACTTATAAATGTAACAGATTTAGCTCCCCTTTTAGTTTCTGGCCGATCCCATTGTCCATCTTTAGCGGTAAAGCCATAGGTTCAACCCAAATACTGTCAGATTATCAGTATAATCTGTATTCAAGCATTGTCTATATATACACTATAACAGATGCTGACACTTCTGATAGAAGTCAGGCTAAACCTGTTGTACTATACTGTAAGTTATGCAACGTTCTTCTGTAGAAGATGTTCCGTTTTTTACCCAAAACACAGACAATTTTTTTGTTATCCGTAAGTAGTGTCATTTCACAAATAGAATAGGTGCAACGAAAAAAGTTTCCGTATTGGTAGAATTCGGAAGCTCAGCAACACACCTACAATTTCTGTTCCATTTAAAGTGAAACGTCACAAATGCAGCATTGAATGTCACAAAAAGAACAAAAACAAAGTTCTTCTGCTCCGGCCACAAACGAAACAACACAATATCTTATTAGTCGTTCGCTACGAAATGTTACAAATGGAACAATTTGGAACGCCTTATCTGCGCAGCAATTTGTTTTCGAAATGAAGGGTTACAGCCGTTATCACAATACTAACCAGTACGTCATACAAAAGTTTCTCTGTCCATGGACATACATCCTTCCGGGACAACGATTTAGCAGTTCCGGCAATATCACCTTCCGCCTAAATGTACAAAGAACTATGTGCCACAAATATTCACATTTGAGAGAAATATACAAAACGCAGAAGTGGGGTTGACTATTCCTCTGATTGGGCACAGTAGTATGTTCAGTGAGCCATGTAAATAGTAGAGAGACTGATGTTAGGGAAACCACAAAAATCGGATTACTTCTTGACGGAAACCTAGCTAAGTTCCGTGAGAATTGGATCCTGTGATCACTGGATCCTGTGATCATTGAATTCTACCACAACTGAAGCCTGTGAACAGTCAATACTGTGTGACCAATGGATCTAGTTGTAATTGGATCCTGTGCTTATCGGCCTTGTGACCCGTAGCTACAGGCTCCTATGAAAGGTTATTGGAAGCAAAGGATCCAGTGTTAAGCTATTGTGACTATTGTGGTCCTGTTGCTCTCTTTCCGCGGCAATTGGGACCTTGTTGAAGGCGGATCACAAACACCGGTATATCGTTTTAGTTGTGACACAGGAATCACAAATTACTTCGCAGCACCATAGAAACCGACAACGGCAATTTTCTGTAACTGTTACTTGGGTTTTAGTGAAACCTCTATTGCAGCACAAAATGTCACAACCACCAACCCCCATAGACTTAGGGTCGCACTCTCGCCCTCTTGTCCCGAGGCTTCCGTTCCGACGACTCGGTTTACAAAAGTCTGGCGAGGTTTCCGAATAAATTAGATCTTGCTTATTTGGGGGTTTAATGGTCTCTCCGAAAGGTATTAACTTTTTGCCGTCATTTGAACCCATCACTTTGGAGGCGCCATCGAATTGTTCCTTTAAGCGTAAACCGACGTCCCTAAACACAGGCATCTTTCTCCAACAGGTTTTCAGCGTGCACGAACCGGAGAGTCCGTGACACTTACACTCAGTCCTCATGAATTCTTTCACAGCCTGCAAATTAAACACACAGACAAATAAACTTTAGTGTATGACATCTAACCAGCATTCTTTAAATTCGCGCGGTACGATTTGAAGAAACAATTTTAGGGGATTCCCCTTATTTGCGGAGTTCTCGACCAATCCAAATCTCTCAAAATAGGACAAGCCCTGCAAATCGTACCACGAGATTGTGACTTTAAGCTTATTGTATTTAATGAAATACCTGTTAAAGAAAATTGAAACGAAAAGCAAAAAATAAAAATAAAATAAAAAATAAATGACAACACATTGGTTAAATGCAGTCAGTCGGAAAGGGACTCCCAGTTGCCTTGGTGTGTTCGAGGAGCTAAAAGGCGACAAAAAGCTTTTTTCTTTTTGCCTTGTGTTTTGTGATTGACCTGTTTTGTCTCGATACCTATTAATCTGACAACCGACGTATGAGTCAAATAACATTTAGTATGTGGCATTAAACATGAATTTAACAAACAAACGTTCTAAATTAATTGATATTGAAATGATACATGTTAAATGACTTTTAATTGTCAATGTAATTGCGTCATTTCGAAGACAGATCTCTTGTTTTATGATGGGGATCGTAAGTTGTCCTTTACATCAAATGAAGTAAGTTCTGAATTGACAATCGACCAATCTTCTCCAATCGTTTCGGTCTGTATGGCAAATCGTGTGGTTACTTTATTTAACGGACTGTGAAATGATTTTTTGTGTCTTAGAGATTAAAACGGCAAACTTAGGAAAATTGGCGGATCATGAAGGTTACACTGTATATTGTGGACATACTGTAGTAAATCAAGCATACATTTCATTACATCTCATTTTACTTCTTGACTCTTCACTGTAGAGACAATTTTCTCTGTATAATATGGACTTACTGTAGTAAATAAATCATAAATTTCATTATATCGGATTTTACTACTTGACTTTTTCAGTTTTCCGCCAATTTTGTGCCACATTAAGTCTCCATATAAGTGACATACCCTTGAGTACAGGGGCAGACAACAAGCAAACAAGCAATATAATATCAAGAAAAAATTAAATTGAGCACTTATAGTGTATAAACTCAGCACCAAAATTATTATATAGTAACTTGTTTTCCTTGTCTTCAGATGAAAAGTAAGAAGTTTTTCAACTGCTTCCCCGTGGGACAATCGTTGCATTTTATTCGAACATCATAATGGACAGATGTACTTAAATCTAAGCGATGTCGTCGTGAGTTCGTGGGAAGGTTCTGGAATACAGACTTGAGTGAAGCACGGAGACAGTCGCCGAAAATTTTATCAGGTAAGTGTTAAAACCCCTCTGAAAGTACATTTGTTTTCAAAACCTTTATTCTTTTATTCTATTGTTGAACTGTCTAGGCAGGCATGGCGTCCTCTTGTTTCGGGGTCCATTGTTACCATTGACAAAATTGACTTTAGACAGCTTTTAACCGCCACAGTTGACAAAGGCCCTGCTACACATTCTTGGATATTAAAACCGGCGCAATAGAGAGCGTTAGCAATTTCCTACAATTTATTTTAACTGGATGTGTTTTAATATGTAGACTGTATCATCTGATTTTTTCTTTATCAAACGCATTTGCCAAATAATAGAGTTGGGTCAAGACCGAGAAGTTTAAAAACTCTGACTGATGTGAGCAACGGAAATATTTAGGATAGAGAGTATGTGTTAAAGTCCGGGTGGTTCACTTATCTTTAGTCCTGTTTTTAACTGTTTCCAGGTGTGATTTCTATCTTGATCTACGTCAATGATCTTCGGGAGCAGACAACAGTAAACTTTTCAAGTGGAAAATTTCACAGTCCGTTCCGCCAATTTTCCCAAGTCGGCCATGTTAATGTCTAGGTGAAAATATGGGCTTTTGAAAAGACAAATTCCGCACTTACAATATTCTAAGGTTATTGAAAGCTTTAGAGAGTTGATGTAATATTGAACAGGTGTTAAAGAAAGACCACACGCTAACAGAGGCGATCAAGTAAACAAGTCGAGGCGCTTTTCTTGAGAGAAAACTGTTGGCAAAAGCTCGCGCCCATTTCTCCGTTTCGGTGTAAAAGTGGTGCATATTATTTAATATATTCCATTACGATTATTTCATATATATAGTGGCCGAATACCGTTCACTCTGATGGAAAATGTGACCTTACAGCCAATCCAAGAAGAATACCATATAACTAAACACTATTCAATGTCATGGTGTTCAAAGCCTTATATGTGATATAACGCTATTAAACCGACATTTTGCCGAAGAGCGAATCTTTTCATTTCAAGAAAGTTGATTTATAATAACTTTCTTTCCCTTATGATAAGATGTGTAAGGTCAAGCACTGAAGCAATGTCGAAGAAGGTTACATGTTCTAACAATGTCCTTAAAAAACATAAAATGTACCAGTCACAATACAATTCCCATAAGTCCTACACACATTTGTTCCCAAAGTGTTGGCCCACAAGACACAAAAGCTTGAATCAGTGTTAGCAAGTACGTTTTGAACTAATGTCATATTTCCCAGGTATCATGATATACGAGGTCTATGTATGAAATGAACCAATTTGCGGTCAGTGAATTTGAATGCTGTCTGGACCAACATTATACAAATTCTGATTGCAATCAAAACTCCAGTATAAGAGAGTCCGTGGCAAGGCGTAAAACACGATAAAAGCATTGCAAAGAATAAAAACTAATAACTCTTGGTATTATAGGTGTACACCAGCCATCACATAAAGACAGGCTTCTGGGTTATTGAATATATTATAAGTTTCTGTATTACTATGCCGGCTGAATTATTTTGAGATATGTGCGTACCTTTTTAGCAGTGTAGTGGTGTTATTTATAAGTTCTCGAAATGTGTAGAATCCCCTTAAATTGTTTCTTCAAATCGTACCACGCGAATTTAAAGAATGCGGATTAGATGTCATATACTACAGTTTATTTGTTTGTGTTTTTAATTTCAAGGCTGTGAAAGAGTTCATGAGGACTGAGTGCAATATGAATTGCCCCATGTTAAGAGCTTTCAAGTTGCAAAATTAGACTTCATCACATTTTGTTCCCAGTACCTATTAAAGGTTATGTATGATTACAAGTTTGCAAAATATTCACTTAGGACACAGTTATGTTCATACTAAGTATCTACGCAAGAGGAAACGTTCTACTAACGCAACGCACACAAAAAAACCCATAGCGTTTTACGAAATCTCAAAAGATTGTTTTAACGGTAGCCCTGGCAACAAAGATAGGTTATCGATCTCAGGCGATGGGACATGAGTTCAATTAGTTTGTTGCCCTCTGGCTAAGGAAAGTTTGTTTGAAGAGTAGCAATGCTGTCTTTACTTAGCACTGGATGACAGTGGACTTTTCAACAGTATCAAAACATCTCACATTTGATGGTTGTGATGGTTTTAATTGTTGTTGGATTACACCGCCTTCATTAAAGTGAAATACCCTTAAGCGTGGTCTTAAACACCAATCAATCCATTAAGCCTTTGGCTGTTTTTTTATTTCACAAAATGTTTGCAGATGCACACAAAATCTCAATGAGAAGTATTTTCTAGAATTGTTTAATTATTAATGTTTTTAATTGATCCTATGTTTGTAGACTTGAATCATTGACCTGTGTCACAAACTCGGTAACTTCTACGGGTTTTATTGTTGATCTCCATATCTGAAATACCAATTTACAGCCATTTTCCAAATCACGACAAACAGGGTTGAAGTTGACAAAATGTACAACCCGTTAGAAATGGTAACGGAGGGAGATAAAACGATCGTCTTCATGTCTCAGGCTGAGTGTTACCAAAATTGATACTCATCTGAACGCCTGCTAGCCTTGGCACGAAAGTTCTATGGACTTCAAGGTTCCTCTAGGTCGAGGGAGAATCCAACTTTTTCAAGGACGAAGAATATGATTTCGCCTTGAGAATTTCCGCTTTTTACAGCCCATTTTTTGTTCGTTTTAAGTTTATGTAAACTTTATGCCTTGTAAAAAAATCCGGGCAATTGATTGGGTAATCATCTAATATATGTCTGATAGAAACTTTCCGATACATCCATAGTTTTGATTTTCAAAGAGATATTGACATAAATCGATCTACGCTTGGGTGAATACCAGTTAGGCGACAACACTGATTGCTTCAGGTGGGTATTTGATTAGGATTTTTACACTTTGCTAAATGCTATTTCTCTTTTCATCATCCCAATATCGCGGAAAACCAAACTGCTTGTCGATACCAGAAAAGAATGACAAAAAATACAAGCTAAGCACAAGACTCAACACATCGTACGATTGGGAAAATGTTTAAATGTACACAACAAGACATAACAACAAATCGGTATTTTGTAGCAGCTTTAACCAAACAGTCAGAGGGTACAGAGAGGTTCCTTCAGCCATACGCTGATTTGATCCTTGGTCAATCAATCAATAAACCGCGAAAAAGTCCAACTGTCAAATGAAACACTAACACAACCATGAGACGTGATGTGTTTTTTTTCGTTGGGAAATTGATGTTCCTTCATTAGGACAACTGGCGCGGTTCGTCAATAATGTAAACAATACTGTAAGAGCTAACTATAATGGTGTTGGTTAATTTAGACCAGTTAACGTGTTTATCCCACCTTGCGCTATAAATGACATGTATATGTTTTTTTTGTCTTTGCACTAAATGTGTACCATTCTTCATACCATTTCCAGGGCCTGAGATCAATACAGAGTTGAATTGAATTTAAAATGTACTGCCCTTCACTACAGGATCCAGTACCTCAGGTAATTGTTCTTCAAAGATCTTGCCAAAATAGAATCTGATATTGATTTAGGCCCTATACGGGCTTGACGAGTAGCAATGCTGTTTTTACTTAGCACTGGATGAAGAAGAATTTTCCAACGTTATGACTTACATCTCAGTTTTGCTAGTGTCAATTATTGTTGGAAAACGCCGCCGTGATAGAAGTGAAATACCCTTAAGTGGATCAAAGATAGACTTTATAAAAGACTAATTTCTATATATATTGTTTCAGGGTATGCGTACTCATTGACCAGCCGCCCACTTCAATTTTCGACAGCTCATGTTGAAAAACATTATTTCCAAATCCCAACGATAAAAAGACACTATTACTGCGATTAACTATTGATGTATTCGATGTGCTTTAGTGCTACCATCTGTTGGTTAGAAATAGCATTAGTGTTTGGGAACTTCAAACAATCTTTTGGAGTCTAAACAGTTGTTGGGAGCAAATACAGGCGACGGAATGTCTAAGATTATATTAAAGTATAGATTGTCGATTCTTGTTGGTTTGATTCGAGGTATGAAGTACCTAATGTCCTTATGACGAACGTCAAAGCCCTCCTTCCTAAAGAACTGTTGGATTCAAGATATCGCGTAATCTGTGATACACATCAAACTCCGCGTTTGCAAATGTACTGTGTACTCGCGAATCCAAAGTTCCAGTCATAAAATGCATGAATGAAACTTAAGAAATTAAGATATCTTTTGATAGCTCATTTGCCGTCTGACGTTCTACAAGGGGGTTTTAATGACAACAATATGTTGCAAGCATTTATTGCCAAAAAACTTGGCTGTGTTTCCTAAATATCGTGTTAATGTCTTGTAGCGTCTGTGAGATTGAATTTTGCTCCTGGGGGTAGGCCGTTCACCAAGACAGGTGGCTGACAGTTAAGTGTGTTACCACCCTGAATTTAGAAAGATTTATGCCAAAATGTCTACCAAGTGCTTCGCTAGAAACTATCAGACGATGTCGAAAGATGTTAGGATTGGCTTGATCTGTTTCAGGAACACTTGGTACTTATGGAAGTATACCAGCGGTCACCATGACCACGGAGCACATTTATCTGGGATCGGGCGGGCCAGACGATACGGCACAACCAATGGTTGCTCGGCAACTTGTTATGGTACAAGCAATTCTATTGGTCGGTTCAGTCTGTTCTTCATCGAGAAATTATAGAACTGAAAACATTCGTTCTTTCTGCAGTGAAAACGACTATCATTAACAGCTTATTATTTGAACATTTAAAATTCCAGGTGAAATACTAACCACGGGTTCAGGAGAAGTCAGCTCCTCCAAATTAAATCTAATTGGGATTTGTAAACTTGATAATACCAGTCAGTCTCCTATTGTTAAAACAAGAAAACACAGTATCCGACCAAGCACTACTTATACACCTTTCAAACAGACGTAGATTTGTCGCAGACGCTATCGTTTTCACGATAGGTTGATTTAATGAAATATTATATTATCGTTAGCTGTGTTTCGGCAAGCGGTACCAGTGCAACATATCTTCATATTACAGGAAGCGCCGTTCTTCAGTCGTACCGATATGTGGACTAGACTGCTGATGCCTCTTCGGTGTATAATGGTTTGTTTGATTGAGGTTTAACGCCGTCCTCAAGGGCATTTCACTTATAAGCCGTGGAACACCATCCCGCAATTGCCGGAGCCAATCAATGTATAGCAAGTAAAATTGATTGGTAATGGCTATTGGATCCTTCCCATAAAAGTGTACTAGTCACACGAGAAAGTCGCTAGAAGGTTTCTGTTAGATTTTACCTTCCAGTTCTTCTCCAATTACCGTCAATA
Organism: Mopalia ciliata; assembly: GCA_034783835.1. NCBI lineage: Eukaryota > Metazoa > Mollusca > Polyplacophora > Chitonida > Mopaliidae > Mopalia > Mopalia ciliata. The sequence continues at coordinate 13,060 of JAVFBW010128177.1, forward strand.
CAGTCGGAATATAAAAGACAGATACCTAAATACGATGTGCATTACCACCCAGGCAAGCAAATGAGTTTTACATACAACGAAAGATGCAATAAAATTATTTTGTTTTAAGTTACCACGAGCGCTGAAAAAATAGGTATACTTCCAATTTAAAGGAGTTATGCAACAAATATATATTCGTAGAAAAGGGGCGTAGGGTGCAAGAATAAGAAATCTCCAAATAAGAACAAAATGAGAGTGAATAAGGCAATCTTAAAATAGAGAGGATTAGTGCCCGAATAAGGGGTATTGGAATAATGACGAAAAATGGAAAACTATAAATCCCAATTGCAGATAAAAGAATAGAAAATGGTGAAATTTGGACAGCGCTGGTTCAAGGAAATAATAAAACTAAGGTAAAGGTAGAGAAATTTGAGTACAAAGACCATAGGCGCAAGAACAAGGAGTATTAAAATTAGAACGAGGAGTGCAAAGAATATTAATGCTTAAAATCACGACTCCATAGTCACTGTAAAAATTGCTATTGTTGCAGCGCTCATGGTAACTTTAAAATCTATTTTTCTTGCATATATTTTCGCAATTAAAAACTAATTTGCTTGTCAAACTGGTGTTTAGTGTCGTGTAATGAACAATCAGTCGTCAAACAAGTTAAATAATAGAATAGAGTACAATTTGGAAAAAGATGGTTCTGGTTAGAGAAGATAAAATCTTAAAACTAAGATAAAAGGTGGGAAAATAAGGAAAGTTTAAAATTAAGACCATCGGCGAAGCATACAAAATATTAAATTTACGATAAGGGTGAAAATTACGACATGAATACCAACACAGGACATACAAAATTATGACGAGCTGTGAAAAAATAGGAAACCTTGTAGGCGTAAATTTGGGATTCCACGTCAAACACAAAGATAAATAAGAAATAGTTTTTTTTAAATGGCAGACGTACAAAAGACAGTTTTAACTTCTAACATTTACGATTAATTGTCATTTGAATAGATACATCTATGAAGTTACCTAGCTATCATATCATCAATAAACTAGCTTACTGATCCACCATTAGAACAATAAAACACGCCAAATTAATGTTCAAATTTAAAAAGATTTTAAACCTATTTTTAGTAGTTAAAATTATTGGAATAGGAAAAGAAGAAAATTGGTGTCCCATATTTGGTAGAAGGAGAGAGTTGTTGAAACTCCGATACAGCAGCAACATTCACAAAATGTTGTAGTACAAAAACCACCCTGTGATAAAACTTTAACTATATGTGTAAAAATACCGTACGAGAGTTGATTTTCGATGGACGTTTTGTGAATGTGTCCCGTGTCTCTTTAGCCTATATTATATGTATAAAGTTTATATTCGAATACTTACTAGTCTGCCTGCTTCATTATTATGTAACCTAATTTGTGTTGTAATGTCTCCTTTTCGACGTTTCGGCCTAGCATCCATAAAGTCTTTAGATTTTCTGTATCCGTAATTGACGTCATCACCACAACCACCCCATTCCCAGTGTCCGTCTGTGGCGGTATCTCTCATCGGACTGTCGCATGCACACTGAAGGAGGTTCCCCATCGTGCAGGCCTGTGTAACCGTATAGACGACACCTGCAGCCGAAATGGCGTACACGAAAGCTGTTTCTCTTGTATCTGAAATAAAATAAATAAATCAAAACAGAATCAATAATTTTGAAAAATTGAATGAATGAAATAAAATAAAATCATAGGAAACAAAAAATTATACCAGATAAAACAAAACAAAATTTAAGATAAAAGTTCATCATTCGATGGAACGTATATAACTTTTTTGTTTTTTGTGTTAAACAATATTTTATTTTTCTCATAGATTGTTGAACAGGCATGCGTATATTGACAAGTGTGTATATTCACATAGTATATTGTGATAACGTATATAACTGAATAAGAACAAATAATTCAATTGAAGTTTTTGTGTTTAAAGAGAGTTTCCTGTTGCCATGCGGGTGCTCTCGGAGGAAAGGGGCAAAATGAAGCCGATCTGTTTGTGATGTCCTTGTATTACGTTTGTTACGTTTATTTGTTACGTTTATTACGTTTGTCCTGACTTGTTTTATTTCCTGCCAGTCGAATCAATGATGATTCTCCCCACCCATTGGACTGACACGCCGTCATATTAATAAAATAGCTTTAAGTACAGTGGTAAGTAATGACCATTTGTTACTGAACAATAATGTTCCTTTGTCAGTACCTGACGGTGTGTAGGTACTGTTCAGTATATTGACGTAGATCTACTGCTATTTTAACAATGCCAACAATAAATTCCAGGTTACAGTTTATATCTGAAGGATCACCATAAATTACTAAACAGTAGCGTACTGCTCTCAGTCTAATGGGTAGTTTATTTCAAGTATAGACACACTGCTTCACTTAGCACTGGAGGAACATGAATTGTCCAACGTAGAAAACCAATTCATATCATCTCCTGTGAGCGTCCTGGCTTTACCCTGTCTTGTTATTGATTGTTGTCAGTGGCTTAGTGATGATACCATAAAACTATTATGCTGGCACGTCGTCATATGAGTGGAATAGCTTTAAGAAAGGCTTTAGACCCCAGTCAAACAAACAAACAATCTATCGGGAAGACTATCAAAGACAAAGGTGTAGAAAACACACATTGAAATCTTCAAATTTGTGTTTTATATATATATTTCCTGAATTTTCCTGTTAGGCATTGCAGTTTCTATCCACAGTAATGTCTATGGAAGGAACATCAGAAACTCGAACAATTGTATGTATTTCCCAGTTTTTATCCCATTTGGGGACATGCATGCTTGTATTATCTACATTTATGTCTGTAGGTTACCCAGAAAAACATATCCCCGAAATGTAATATAGAAAATGAGATGATTTATTGGTTTTAATAAATAGACATTCCTGTGATTTATTTAAAGAAATTTACTTTTATAAAATATACACAATGAAGGCAAAGACATTGTCTTTTTGTATATAATTAACGCGTATATCAGACACATTGCCATTAGGAGTATATCTAATATGAGATAATCCATCCATCGATCGAGAAAATTATAAGACCGATGTTGTTGTTGTCTTTGCCTACTGCCATATACACCTTTGCCATAATTAACACTTTTGAGATAAATTGAAAGACCTGTAGATCGTTTATTGGCGGTTTATTATTTTTCTAAGCTTTTGAAGTGTATCTGTTGTGAGCAATACAAACGAAGGATAAATCTGAAAGAGAATGTAAGTATGTCTCCCAGAGGATGTCGACTATTTATAACCGGAAGTAAGAACACCTTTGCGCATGCAGCTGTTCTGGTCATTTGTAGCGGATATCCGTTTGACTCGCGCTGATCAAAGACAAAATAATCCGGTATAGTATAGGCGGGACGATTCTAGCGGGAGTCCTATGTTCTATAGTAGTTCTAGTTTCTTGGAGATCTTCTGTTTTCATGACTAGTGTCGATTCGCATTGATATACATCTGTTAATAAAAATAACGTAAAAAATCACCAACCGCAACACAAAGCTCCGAGCAGCTGTTGTCTAAAAGTTGAGATCTTATTGAACTCTGGCCCAATCATTTCCTCCTACGCAAACGGGTGTCCAACCCACCGCCCCCACCATTACAGCCCAGAACTAAGAATATCATTGGTGGGTTTAACTACAGTTTGATGTTGGGTTTATCTGCCAAGTTTCATTAGGATGGGTCTCCCTATTACAATACTTAGCACCGGAAACAAACTCACACTATGCTTATTCATCCCACCCAGGGAAGCACCGACTCATCAGCCGTAAATGATGAATGCCGGGACTACTCGGTCAGCATGCCATTTATGGAAGGCGCCTGACTCGTTTGTCTCTGACTCGAGGTTTCGTTTGTCTTTGGTTTTCCGTCTGCAGAGTTTTGTAAACGAGAATAGCTTCTTACTAAGTAATTGCTATCCCAGAAAAGCATTTGATTGTTTGAAGGCTGATGCATGTTCCAAATTTTATATAAAGAAACACTTTATTATTGATTCTTACTGCTGGACATATTTTGTGGAAGTAATAGTTCATATCTCTTTCATGATAGGTACATTAAACTGACATCTGTTCTGCGATATAGGAACAGGCCGGACCTTATCTGTCCTTGGTGACGATTGGCTGCTTCGTCAGACAATGGTCCAATGAGAAAACAGTACACTTCGTGAGTCTTGACAACACATCTCATGAGCGCCTGGTTCAAGAATCAAAGCCAGATTTTGATCGTGTGAGACAAACCTGTTTTCTGAGAGCAGAAAAGCGAACAAGTGTGTAAGACGATTTAAGATTTGTGGTTAAGATGTGCTTGTGGACTAAAATGGAATGATCACTGGAAGAGACCGCTTTACGGCGAATTCCTTGGGGCAGGCCACCCAAAACTAATTTAGTTCTTGGAACTTAGTATAACATTGAAGAGAATCAACTATCCCATACGCTGTTTACGGTTACTGAATTAAATATCGGCTTGCATAATCCGGAAACGATATTCCAATGAGGCAGTCCTTTGGCTAAACTCGACTTTACCTGTCTTAGCGTAGGAGCGATCGTCGTTCTCAAAGTAACACAACCAAACCGAAAGAATCCTAAAAACGCTGGGTTTCTAAAATTTGAGAAAATCACGTGTGTCTGTTTTTAAAATGTTCAAATTGACCACACGATATGTGACCAATGGCACAAGATATGTGACAAATCGCACACTATATGTGGCCACTCGCACAAGATGTGTGACCAACACTTGACAAATATCAGTTCAAATGGTTTCTGTACAATGTTTATGGAAAGATTCAAGTCGCGTCGCCACCCAAGGCACACGGGACGAAATCCTGGAAATTTAGAGTTATCGATTGTGTGTGGTAGATGTTGTACAAGAGAGTTTATTATGGATTCCTATTTATCCCAATAAAAATGGCGACGCTTCAGTATACAGGTACTAGAACTGGTTCGAGCATATATAAATTTCAATGAAGCATCAGATGTGTATCATATCAATCAATATAGAATTAATCAATACGTACTCAACTTACCTCGTCGAAGAATTTTCCTAAAAGATCTTCTAGCCGTTGTACAATTCCATTTTCTATGTTTAAATTGATACTGGCATTCGGTTAAGGCAAGTTTTGCTCCCTTCGTCGCTTCCGTAACGATTTCCGGTTCTTTCCGGCAAATCTCTCGTTGTTTTCCGGCTAACCGTCTACTTTTCCTGCATATACTGTTCGGATCCATAACTAAAGGACTGCCTACGGCCCTGTAATCGAAAGAAAACAAATACAGTATTCATTAGAGCGTTAACAGAAGGAACATTTATTTTGAGAGTTTGGCACGGCTGCAATCAGAAATAAAGCATAATAAAAGAAAATAAAAAAATAAAACAAAACGGATCAAAGAGAAAAAGAAGTGTTTAAAAAAAATTAATAAGGTTAAAAAGTGTTTCCTTCGCAACAGGTTATGCGGACTTCTTGTTATTATATGATTAGCGTGCTAGTATGTAGAGTGTACGACTGTCCATCAGCACTTATTGAGGGCCAATGCAACCCATCACCTATGTATTGGTTTAGCGACGATTCCCGTCACTGATCGTTTTGTTGAGGTTTCACGTCAAATTCATTGTTATTTCAAGGCGACAACGGATTATCCACTTTTTACCATGTTTCACTTAATAACGGTGAGAAACATGGAGGAAACCTCTCAAATATAGCATGACTCCTTCATAAACCTGGGATGAGTTTGAATCACAAATACCACATTCTTAAAAATAATGGTTCTTTGTTGGTTTTTTTTTAGAAAACAGGATGGTTCTAAATGGAACAATTACGACAAAAACGGTTCTTTTATATTATAAGATAGGGAGAAATACATGGAACAGTGGATGTGAGAGTTCCATACAGACCCATAAAGGGTTCCACCGGAGCCCTACCTGCAGAACCATATATAAGGGTTCCATTGGATCCCCATTTTCTAAGAGTGTAGTGTCTTGTTGGCCTAGTTACTCGAGTAGCATAGAAAACTGGTAGAGTGGTTCCATACAGGCCCATAAAGGATTCCATCAAAGCCATGAGTGAAGAACCTTAAAGGGTTCAATTAGAACCATATTTTTTCTAAGAGTGTAGTGTCTTTTTGGCCTAGTTACTCGAGAGGGACAGAAAACTGGTGGAGTGGAACTATCATGGTAATAGCTAATGACATTTGACGACCAAGCAGAGTGAACTCTGACACTTCTGCTCAACGGATGGAGTTACCTCTCGTTGCTCAAGGGAAAGGCTGGGGTACAGCTCTGATCGTTAGTCTTGTTTTACACTAGATAACTAATCAAATTTTGGCTTGAGCTCCACTGAAGGGCTCGAACCTACGAGTGGTACAATCGTGAGAGAATCAATAGTGGTCACATTTCATTTCGTGTTTTTCACCAAAAAATACAATACAATAATAACGTATAATTTGTATTTGTATGAGAAAAGTAATATAAATTTAATATTATAGATGTATGTATTTGATCAGTCCTAGCTTGATCGGCATTGTTGATGATAATCTATGATGATACAAAAATAAAATACATGGATGTCCTTGACGGGAGCAGCAACCAAAAGGGATTATTTTATCCCGTTTAGGAAAAAGAAGGAAAATACAATGGTGAGAAATGAATAGCATATATAAGTATTATGTTAAATGGATTACCAGGTGTAAACAATGAAATAACAATACGAACGTCCATACAAAGATATAAATATAGACAGCGAAGGAAGATGTCTCGGTCCATGTTCATGTCCATTGCTAAAAAGGGATTTTCAATTTTGATTTGAACTGTGAAAATTAAACAAGTTGTTTCGATTCTAATCGCGTTTGACTGGCACGAATATACTTCAAACATATGATTACTCCATTTATAAAATGGGTAAGTTCTCCACCATTAAAGTAAACGGCCACTTATATGCAATAATGACATTACAGTTTTTTTGCTGGGATGAAAAATTGTTTCTCCTCCAGTGCTCTGAAAATACAGTGTGACACTGCTTGAGACAAACTGCCATCATCAAGTCGCTCGTGGGAGGTCGGGAGGGAGCTTCGTGTTGCCCTGGTGCTCTTGGAGCAATGGAGCAGCAGGAAGCTGATCTGTTTGTGACTTCTTTGTAATATGTCCTGTGATTGTCCTGTATTTGTTTTTTTGTTGCCTTTATTTGTCGACAGTGGTTTCAAGTTCGATTTCCTTCGCCCATTGGACTGGCATGCCGTCATATGGGTGAAGTAATCGTAAGACGGCAAACAAATAAACAGACAAACCGACACACAAAAGCACAGGTGGTCTGTTATACGGGGGCGATGCGCTTTTAAATTTGGTAACTTAAAAGTCCCTCTTATATATGGGGTGGGTCTCTATAAAGGCTGACTTAACATTATCCGATTGATACATGGGACATCGAATTAATCAAGGAAAACAAAACTTCATAATTTATCAGTTTTATAAATTTATACAAACGTAAAGCTACTCAGCGTACAGCGACTTGGGTTAAACACAACACAACAGTGTTTATAGGAGTTTGGGGAACGCTGGCCGTGTTAGCTGAACACGCTGGTAAATTATCCAAACATAGGTAAGCCAAAGTGGGTTACTGTCAGCGGACGCCTATTGAAGTCATCGTCTCTATCGGTTTGTCGGTCACTTCAAAGCGATTTCACCTGCGCAGGTAAAGCCAAATATTTGGGCCTTAATACTGAAGTTTGATCACCATAAAGCTTTAATGATTGTAGTTTGGACGCTCTGGGTGAACAATACGTATAAAGTGAGTTATGCGAAGGAAGGACTCTTAATGGATTTAAAAAGGTGTGGCCACAGATTAACGTTTATTCGTCGCATATCTATGCAGGTTAATTAGACAATATTTGACGTAAATCACACAGTACAAATCCTAAAATGAAATGCTATTGACGTAAATCACACATTGAAATGTGAACATGTTATAAGGTGTAAGTCCAAGTTCAATACAATCAACCTGAGAACGTAAACCAAATATTGAAAACGTAAATCAGAGAGTATTAAACGTCAGTCCGCTATCAATTGGCGTAAATCACATATTAAAAATGCCTACAAATATTTTTGACATAGATAGTGAAATGTGAACAAGTTACAAGGCTTACGTCCAGTATTAACAGATTTAACTTAAGGACGTATGGTATACATTGAAATCATACAGTATTGAAAGCAAGTCATTTATCAATTGGTGCAAATCCTATATTACAAATGGCAGTAAAAACTTTTGATGCAAACCAAAGTTAAATGCGACCAAGTTTAAACTCGTTAGTCCAGCCCTTACATTCAGATATGACACCAGACATTAAACGTAAATCATACAGAATTAAACGCCAGTCATCCAGCAATCAGTTGCTACCCCAGAAATGCTAACAGAAATTTTTTTGTTTTTTTTTTTGTTTACTTAAATGAGAGTTTCCTAGAATGGTTTATCGACGTTTAAATGTTCCATTCCATACGTAAGACAAAAGTTCAAGATTTAATTGATTCCAATTGCTGTTCATTTCATAAAACTCTTTTTTTTTAGCTACCATGTAGACCGAGGTAAAGCGTTTGGTGATATGTTTTAAAATGCGCCAAGAAATGTATTTTGACATCAATCAACGTCTCTTTTTATAAAGTAAAATAACGTTAGCTACACAAATAATGTTTCTTTGGGAGTTCTATAGAAAAGTGGTTATTTAGGAACCAATACGACAAAAACGGTTCTTTGGTATAAGAAAAAAGAGAGAAATACTTTGAATGGTCATTGAAGAAATTTTAAGGGTTTTATTAGAGACATATTTTTCTAAGAGTGTATGACATTTTAGAGGCAATGTTTTACAGACAAATAAAATAACTGTCTACCATTGGTACAGGCACCGATTACACATATCTGAGCTTGATACTTGTTATTTCGAAATGTACTTTAAGTATAGCTTAATAATGAACTTCGAAATGTAGTGCTGTGATGATCAATTGTTTGGTGTTTCCTTCCCCCTTTGGGTTGACACGTTGTCCTTTGAGTAGAATATCCTTATGTACAGCGTATATATCAAACAATCTGCCAAAAGCACAGAGCCGTGTCTTAACAACAGGGATCTTTCGTAAAAAATATTTGTCTGTTAAATTTTTCTAATATATATTCTTTATTTAACCACAAGTTTTTGTCAAGGGATCTGGTTTAATCCTTATTTTTCAATTATAAATTTGAATAAATGCTGACAAATACGAGCAAACTATAAGGCTCACCACCCTCCGATTATCAGAGCTTGGTGTACGACTGGCTATTCCCATACTTTCTCGCGTTATTTGTTATGTACAGGCAGTCAGTCAATGTGTTATCTTTAACGCCACGTGATGTTTTGCCTAGAATAAATTTATACTTTAATTTATTTAATATCGATAATAAATAAATAAATGAACCTATTTTTCATCCCAATATAATATCAGTTTACGTTCGTTCTTCTGATTGCCTTGTCGCCATGTTGCTGTTGTTGTGTGCTATAACACACCGAAAAATGACACCCCGTCTCAGCTGACACTTTTCCGGGTCGTGAGGGGTGTAGGTTTATGCAGTTTTACAGTCCGTGGATACGTATCTTAGTGACTTATACCCATGTAGAGATTCACCTGTTAAATATACCTGGCTTGATTAGCTCGCGATCAAAGGTAGATTTCATGTTCTGCTGTTCACTTGGTATATATATTGGGTGTTTATTAAGTGATTGGTCGAGTACCGTTGAAGAGACTAACTATTGAAGTCTAGGGTCGTCATGTTCGCCCTTAAGTGTCACTTGAGATTTTCTTTTCTCCTCGTATGTTTGTATGAACATATGAAGAGTTGGGTCAGTCATCCCATAAGAGGAGCGTACAGTATCGCCCTCTACACATTACTGGTTAGCTTAACAAAACAAACCCAATAAGGCGACACTAGGCTATTTACACGATATCTTTAATGTACACTTGAAAGCGGATTTTCACGAGTAGATTTTGGTCAACTTGTGAATAGCCCACTATTTAGTATGTCAAAGTGCAACAACAACAACACCAACAAAAACAACAACAACAGCAGCAGCAACAACAACATATACTCTTTTGTATTAACCCGATTTTATTTTACATATTTACTTAATGTCTTTTTTAAAAATTAATTTGCTTCGCGGTTGAAACAGTAATCAGTTTTAGCAATTGGCGAATACTATCTGACGTTTTCTTTCGAACACCATGTTAAAGACTAAAGTTTTATTTCCATTACGATTTGTTTCTATAGATTTTTTTTCCTTTTTTCGCCGTTTAAATGTCAATAAAGGCAAAAAAAAAATATATATATATACGGTTGTCTGCCGTGTAGCTGGTGCTTGAATAGTGATATGTTCTATCCATCAGTTCAGAAGGCGCATATCGGTCAGCTGACTATATTCGATGGACGTCGAAGGCGTTAAGGTTGACGCTAACATTACACAGAAACTTCGTAAGATAATGTCGTATCGTA
>JAVFBW010128189.1:0-14066 GCA_034783835.1 Mopalia ciliata
TGGCCAATGATCTGTAATTGGGATTTAATCCTGTTGATCTAACATCGGATGAATAAATAAATAAATAAATAAATAAATAAATAAACTTTCAAGAGAAAATATACATACACATACCTGTTTGATTTGTTGTCTGAATCTCCACCCTGATTGTCATCAGTGTCCACAAAATTATTGGTCGGTTTAACTGAAACATCCATTAGACTTTGAATCTGAGGACGTGGACCCCCAGGACCATCACGTCCCATAAACCGAATCCCTCTTCCCATATTAGGAATGCCACTATTGTCCATTCCTCGCATTGGCATACCAGAAAAGCCCCCTCGTTGATTTCCTCGTTGATTAGGAAGCAATGGTCTAGGGGTTCTCAGTAGCCCTTTAGAGAAATTACCCTGCATATGAGTGTCTTGTGGACTTTCATCCATTTGGTCATTCATAAAGTCTGGTTCAGGCTGGCGGCCACCTCTGTGATTTTGATCAAATGTACCACGACCTCTTTGATTAAAACCGCCCCTTTCATTGGGTGGACGCCCAAACTCATTTGCATCCGTACCCCGGCCTCTGCCCATTTGGGATCCACCTCTGCCCATATTACCTCGACCTCTTTGACCTCCCCTACCAAAACCAGAGTTACGAAACTGGTAATTGTCTTCATTGACATCATCCATATTGTTCCCATCAAAATCTTGATCGTGAAATTGTCCAGGGTGTTCAAATCTTCCTCCTTGTTGTCCTCCTCCTCGTCCTCTGCCGCGCATATCATGCCGAAACCCTTGCCCTTGGGGTGCTCCTCTACCCCAGCCAGGTCCTTGCTGGTTTCCTGACTGTTGTTGCGAACCAGAACCTTGAAAGTTTCCTCTGCCTTGCGGTGGCCCTTGTTGATTATAATTAAAGCCTTGCCGATTATTTGGTCCAGCATTTGGTCCTCCACCAAAATATGGCCCTCCTTGTTGCATACCTTGTCCCAATAAACCACCTTGCATTCCAGGACCCACTTGTCCACCTTGTGATCTGGGACCCATTTGTCCACCTTGTGATCCGGGACCCATTTGGCCACCTTGCATTCGGAGTCCCATTTGTCCACCTTGCAATCCATGGCCCATTTGTCCACCTTGCATTCCAGGACCCATTTGTCCTCTACCAGAACCCTGGGTTCCAGGTGGCATTTGTCCACCCGAACCTACCAGTCCAGGGGCCATTTGTCCACCACCGCGACCGGCCAGGCCTTGGCCCATTTGAGCACCCTGGCCACCCAGTCCTGGGGCCATTTGTCCGCCACCTGTGCCTCCCAATCCAGCGCTCATTTGTCCACCTCGACCTCCCCCTCCGGGTGCCATTTGGCCACTGCCTGGTCCTATTTGTCCTCCACCTTGACCTGCAAAACCAGGGGGCATTTGACCTCCACCTTGGCCTGCCAGGCCAGGGGCCATTTGTGATTCACCTTGAGTTTGCACTTCAGAGCCCATTGTGCCCCCTGCTGGGACCCCAGCACTCAGTTGTCTTTTCATTATCTCATCCTTTCTTGTCTGAATGTCAGTCTTTCTTTGTTCCATCTGAACCTCGTACTGTTTCCACTGGGATTCATACTGTTGGAAGAGGTCTTTATTTGGATGGTCTACAAATAAAAATATAATGTACTTTTGTATGCTCAGATGATGGCGTACCAGCCCAATGGGTGAGAGAAGCCACCCTCAACGCCACTGGCAACAAACAAACACAAGATAATCATATACAAAGACATCACAAAAAGATTGGCTTCATGTTGGCACTTTGCCCTTAGCTCTTAAAGCACCAGGGCAACCGGAAGCTCCCTCCTAACTAATGTGCAGGACACAGCTGAGAATTACACCATGTTATTTTTTTATTTTGCTTGAGCTACCCACACTCTGAGAGTAAGGAACTATTCACACCTAATTTAACAAACGTAATTCAATAAAATCATATCGACCGCTTACCTTATTGTCTTGTTTTCCCATGTAGGTTTAACAAATGATGGGCTTGGACGAAAAAAAACCATATATTGGAGAGAAAATGCGCATTTCAATAGGTGAGAATATCACATGGCTTGTGTAAACAAGCTAAGGAATGACTTAATTACGTCAGCACATTTGCCACTTCAAAATTCATGACATATCATTCGTTTGTTTCAGAGCTTCTATAAAGTTAAACATGTGTGTTGTCCTCGGTAGTTGACGGCTAATACACACATATAAGTGATGTCATAATGTCAAAGAACCATGTGACTAAGCTGTTTCTATCTCAAATTAACTGCACGAGGGAATAGATCACTGAGATATCCTGTTCAGGTTGCAAATTCAATAATTTTGACATAAATAATGTTTGGATTAAGGTATATTACTGTTTATTTATGACATGTTATTGTTTTCATTTAAATATCGTTATAACTTTAGCAGTAACCGCCTAATTTAGAACATATATAGGCACTGTTAACGACTTGGAGCAAAATATCTCTTTTGGGTTATTTCTTGAATTCGAATCTGTATTAGGATGAATGTCAGATGGTTAATAATATACAGAGCCAAATCATGTGAACTAACTCCCAACCTTCTGCTTCATTTGTATGTGAATGTTTCCAAAACATGTCAGCAAGCCTAATTTTCTACATTAAAAAAATATATACAAAATTGCAAACAAATATAAGATAGAAAATTATTACACATCTTCATAACTTTATAACCGGAATTATTAAATATCATAATAATAACTTTTATCAAAAACACTATACAGAAAAACATGTCTATTTTACTAGTTTTAATCGTTTCAGGCAATACACAACATTCTTTTCATCAGGCATATAAAAACGAAAGGAAAAGCTAGGCAGTTGTGCTGCTCTGAGATAATGAGCAATAGCAGAACAATCGACTTTATGAAGAAAACCTGCTTTGATCACTGTTTTTTATTGACTTACCTTTGTTTTGTTCTTTCCAATCATCATATTGTTTTCTCCAATCAGAATACTGTATACTAAATTCTCCCTCCTCTTTCTGTATTGCTTCCACCTCTGACAATATAAACATATTGACTCAACAAGTATATATATAAAATGTGTTTTAAATGCATTGCATATTTGTAGTTGAAGTCTCTGAGAAATGTTGAATTTTTAGAAGCTAAAATTGGGCTTGTATTGACTATGAGGGAACAGATTTCTACCACTCCCTGTGAAGTCTATAAATTCAAGGTTTGTTTGATTGGGGTAATTAAGGTTATTTCACTGATGTGTCTGCATGTCAGCCCAACTTGTGAAGGAAACCACTCTTGGCACAACTGGCAACAATGATAAGACAATCCAAAGAGTTAATACAGAGATATTCCAAACAGATCCACCTCATTCTGTCCTTTAAGTCTGATATCATCAAGGCAACAGGAAACTCCCTCCAAAACCTCCCGGAAAATTCAGTAAAACAAAGTAAATTAGTGACAGTTTTGCTGAAACCTTTTTTGAGAAACACTTACTGGTCTGTTGGTCCAAGACCTGTGTTAGTAACAAAGAATCAATAATGCCTGTGACTAGTCTGTGAGACCAGCATTTTTCCAGACATTTCACACTGTTGTAAGAATTCAGTATTACAGACCAGTGGACCACTAAAATATATGATGTGTATTCTCATAAAATTCTAGTCAGGGTAGTTTCTACAAAAATTTCCTAGGTTCTTATCCCAAATTCTTCAGACCATAATCAGGGTTCTGAAGTCACTTTTAGATTGATTTAAACAGAAATTTATGAAAATAGTAATATCTTGACATTAGTTTGGGCTTTAAATAATTTGGGCGCCCATACGTTTTCCATAGCTAAAATGGATCTGGATACTGCCCTGCTAGTCTCGCTAAACCAGTAAAAGATTACCGTGAATTCTACCCCTGAACTGTCAGTCTAGGATTTTTTTTGTTAAATAATTCATCAACACAGGAAAAATGACTGAAATAACAAATTTCCAATACAAAATGACTTGTGTGTTTAGTATGTGTCCTCTCACAAAAACATCACAATGTTGAACAAGTCTTACCAGGAGAGAGATGAGGTGGCTGGTTGTTAGTATTAGGTGGAGGAGGGGGTTGACTGTAATCACCCCAGCTTTGGTACTGTTGCTGAGCTGTCGGATAGCTTTGTGCTGGAGCAGCATATTGTTGAGGTGGAGCAGAATATTGTTGTGGTTGGCTATACGGCTGCTGATATTGCTGCTGTTGTTGTTGCCATTGCTGAGCTTGAAGCTGAAGCTGTGATAATTTCTGTTTCTCCACATCATCCTTGGCAGCTAAAGTCTTTAAAAAAAAATCAAGAAATCACTCAATTTCAACGATATGATATTGGAGTTAAAAAATTAATTAAAAGGTAATAAAGAAGATATGAACTCCAGTGACAAGTGAGTGTTTATTTTATATGATACATAAGGTTTACAAATATTCAGGTCAAGCCTGATAATAGTTTTAGTTATGTAGAGTGTAGGCATCAGATAAATTGGCCTGTTTGTTTTTTTTAAATGTTTTGTTTGTTTTTTTGATTGGGGTTTAACGTCGTACTCAAGGGTATTTCACTTATATGACGACGTGCCAGCCCAATGGGTGAAGGAAATCACCCTCGACATCACTGGCAACAAACAAAGACAGGACGGGACAAATACAGGACGACAACAGTTAACAGGACGCAACACAGATACCACACCAGATTAGCTTCCTGTTCCCCTTTAGCTCTTAGAGCACCAGGGAAACATGAAGCTCCCTCCAACCGTCCGCTGCCTTATCGAGAGAATACGATTGCAGCAAAAGAGGAAGATGACTGCTGGTGTTGTTCCAATGGAAATCACCCCCATAGTGGAAGACAATGGACCGTCAGTAGTAGCGTCAGGAGAAGGCAGGTGTTCTGCGTGCTGAGTCTCGTCCGTTACCTTAATCGGAAAAATGTTATCGTCATATGACTATATCCCACAAACTTTTTCTCCTATCTATTATTACAAGTTTATCTGTTATATATCTTCACGCTAGAAGAACATATTGCTTCTATTTATTTTTTTATGCACACCTGTTATATATCTTATTTTTATTAAACAATAGCATTTTCATGGTATTTATTATCGTAATATGCTTAGCTGCTATATATACTCATTTTTGGCACTAGCATATCCCCCCTATCTATTTTTATAGGTTATGACAAAGCTTTTGTATAAAGCAAATACCGCAAACTATTCAACAATGTATTTTGTAGGTCGGAGAAATAAAAGCAAGTCTGAGCTTCAACGGATTGAGTTTGTAACTGAAGGAATGGTATTCAACATTAAAAGTAAAATAATTCTAAATTACTTCTGTATTTCTGTGGAAGAAAACCAGGGCCGAAAATCCCCTATTCATAGCGTTGAAATAACATTAGGCAGAAAAGAAACTGTTGTATTATCCTTATCTTACCACGGTATAAATCTAAATATTAGAACATCTATCGCATGTCAAGTGCGTTAACCAACTGATCGCTCTGAATAGTTTTGTATACAGGCCAAATGCGAATGACTATAAAGTTAGTCATGCCTTTGTGTGTCACATTGAAATACCTGCTGGTTTACTTGACCTAATCTCTGAGGTGCAGTGCTTTGTGGGGACATTTGGGTAATATATATTAAAATATACTATACAAGAACATCTAGAGTTCATGATCAATTTTCACACATACATTACAGATACCGATTGAAATGTTGCCAAGCTGATATAAGCTTGTTTGTTTCTGTGATTGGGGTTTAACATAATGCTGTTGGTAATTTCACTGATATGACGGCGTGTTAGCACAAAGGGCTACCATTGACGTTACTGGCAATAAAACAACAACAACACGGGACATGGACAGGGTGTTATACAACAAGAAAAATAGCCTAAGTGTTGCCCCTGAGAGCTTATAAGACCGGAGTAACAGAGAACCCCTTCAAACAACCGTGTACGCCCCTTACTCAAGCATCACAGCAAGATACTGATGCCAAACGATGTAAAGTTATTTAGAGCACATTGACATCAGAACAGCTCATATTAAAATATATATATAAAAAAAAGTGTTTTTACAAAGTGTTTTTATCGCGCTTAAACTGAACAAAGGAAGAGTTCCTTCTGTAATAGTTGATACGATTTATTCCTTCCTTTTTGTGCGACACAGCTACATGTCTGTGTTTGATCAATAATTCTCGTATCTATAAGGAAAGACTTCTTCACTCGTGTTGATAATCAACAGATGGCGCATGTCACACGTATAAGTCAAGAACAGTCCGAGCAAAAAATGAGGTGTCTCGATTTGGTTGTGCCATTGTGGTGAGTTTGGAGGTAATTTAGTTAAGCTAATAATGATATTTGGGACAGTCGTTGGATCAATCATCTGCGAAGCAAGGATCATAACAGCAGCTGAGTTCCGTCAAGGTTTAATAATTGACTGTAATGTACTAGAAAGAGGTTGCCTTTTAAACCAGTCCCACTGAACTGAGTTGTTTGATTTTATTTACTTCCCGAATACTGCTGTGTTCAGTACTGCGCTTCA
Source organism: Mopalia ciliata (assembly GCA_034783835.1). NCBI lineage: Eukaryota > Metazoa > Mollusca > Polyplacophora > Chitonida > Mopaliidae > Mopalia > Mopalia ciliata. The sequence continues at coordinate 6,521 of JAVFBW010128189.1, forward strand.
ATGGTAATTGTAACTCTAGTTTAATTGTGCTATTGAACTGTAATTGACTTTGTAAGATGACCCACCGCAGCTGTTATTGGGGGTTTGTATGCGACTGTAAGACATATCCAGGTAGAGACACACACAAGAATTCTACCAGATAAGTTCAGAAACCAGGTGTATCCCATTTCTTTATCAGAGCATTCAGACTAAACAGAAACTCATTGTGGATAGAAGGCGTTTTTAATATGACTTGCAAATGTTGTGATGTCACTCACCATGATGGCCGCAGGTAGTCCTAACACCTGGATTTAGCTGTTGACCTACATCGTCGCTTTAATACCCTAGTAAAGGGAAGGTATTCATTGAGCCACATCGGTCTGCTCCATCTGCTCGTTCAATATTTACATAATACTTAATCCCACAAAAGGAGAATGGCGGGAACTGAAATGCTGATCACGAGATTCCACCAAAATACTCTGTAACTACACGCAATGTTAACACATGTTACTTGCCAAATAGACAGTGTATTCACATCTGCAACGACTGTCCTCAAAAGGCTATCTCAATGTCTACTACAGTCCTGATAAAAAGAAGTTGTGACCTCTTTGTTCCTAGAAACTGTCTTATCTAGAGAGGTGTCCATAGACTACCGTCAAAAGACTCTTTTGTAGTGCAGATAAACATCGAGGCTCATTGCTCCTTCTGTTTTGCCAGACATTGCTAAATTAACAGGTCTGATGGATTTTAAAAACAGCATTGGATATTGTTCGTGTTAAAATCACATTATGTATTGTTTGTTCTGAAACACTTTTGTGGAAGCAGAGAAGAGGCACTAAAACTGTGACTCATAGCACCAGACAACCATCCACAAGCGGATATATTGTCACAATATGTTAAGCTCTTCTTGTGGTGCGGATTACTCCTTAAAACTGATATTATGTGGTGATGTCGGTGTGGGAAAAACTACTTTATTGTACAAATATGTGACTGGACGGTTCAATTCGATGATACGGGCCAATGATGACATGGGAGTTAGGAACAAGGTCATACAGAAAGAAAACCATTCTGTCCGTCTTCTCTTATGGGATACAGCAGGTGCGCTACATCCTTGAACAAATTCCATCCATAGTTACTATTTGAAGTATGACCACAGATCAACTTAGTGTAACTAAAATAAATGCAACTCCGAATATTGATGTCATATTTGGTATTCTATATTTCGGGTTATCTGTTCAGCAATTTCTGATGATGGCCACATAGATAAGCCGAAATATAGAACACCAAAAAAGACTTTAATAATCGGAGTTACATTTATTTTATTTTAGTTACTATTTGATATATGCCTTTATTATTTGATCTTGTTATGACGGGTCATTCAACAATGATGACAAATTATCTAAATTGCCTTCGATGATTAATTGCAAATTGGTTTGTTGGAATTCCGGTTTGATCACTGAACATATTTTCTATCCGGTATCTGTGGTTGTTTAGTCTCTATCCTCCGGGTGATAATGTCAAATAGAGCAGTATATACCTTTTTCGCACACATTATCTGATGTCGTATGCTCCGTGTATCTTACAGATTGTGTCATTCAGCTATAAGATAGTCGTATTCTAGCTAGTTTATTTTAACACGATAAAACCCATTGTTTTCTCTTAGAACTTCTGTAGTTCTTGTAAACAAATTAAAAAACATTCTATAATTACCCCATTGCTGTATACTTCTCTTTTGTTTAACATTACTATCTCTTGTTGACACAGGACAAGAACGTTTCCGGAGTATGACGAACTCTTACTACCGAAACACCCATGGTTGTCTTCTCCTGTTTGATGTGACTAGAGCGTCAAGTTTGGACAGTGCTCTAAGATGGTAAGATTTATCTATGTACCCATACTGTCGAAGCTAGCTCAGTATAGTTCTATATAGTTGTATGAATCAGAAGTTTATTAATCTTACTCAACACCTTTTCGAAGCATTTTAACTGATTGATCGAATACAACTTCATTATTGCTTATGCATTTGTAATGGTTCTGATAATGTACCAGTACGAGCCTGGTGCCATATTTGAAATTTACGGCCATGGCCCAATGAGTTCCAATTGCAATTTACAACAAGGGTCCATTGTTTGTTTCTTGACTCAAAGCCCTAGAAGCCATTCTCTATGTTAGGAACTGCATGTGCTTGTGACAATTACACTTACCTTTAATATAGATACCGTTCTATCAGCTTTCATATCAAAGATTAGAACCGACATGACTGAAATCAGCAGTGAAGTGACCGGAATAACTGACAAGGTCCCTTCTTAGCTGTGCTTTGTAGATAGTATTTCTCTTTGTATAGACCAACTACACCAATAAGCATATTACTACCATTAGTGCCATACAATGTAAACATTTTATCTTATAGATATGCTTTAAACAGATATGAGTAAACTAGTTTTAACGCCTTTCTGGCATCGCGCAAGAACGTATAGTTTGAGTATGATGGGTCATTCTCAATAATTCGACCTATTATTATTATTTTTTGTTATTTACATATTTTCAAAGAAAAACATCTGCATTGCACTTGCATTTGAGTAAGCATAACAGGTAATTTTTTATTGTTGTTTCGCTTGAGGCCGGAACTTTCGGCTTAACATGAAAGCATCTACCAGAGCATGAGACAGCCACGACTAGATGGTATACCTACCGTGTTTTGGAACAATCACCATAGCTCCGGTATTTAAATAAAATGATTAACGCCTATACATTTTCAGCAGCAAGTGCAGTATAGTTGTTATTGTTACTGTTGTGTGGATATTGTTACACTTATTTTAACACGGTTATAACAGGTGTGACATTAACACTCTTGTCTCATCTTTCGGACAGGTATAATGAGATCAAAGAATTTTGTCCGACACTGCCGAAGATGATCCTCGTTGGAACGAAGTGTCATTTACCACGCGAGGTTCTGACATCCAGAGCCGAAAAACTGGCAGAGCATTTGAACATTCCGTATATGGAGGTGAGCCCAGAAATGGATATCAATATCTCGTCTGTGTTCGAGAATCTCGTGGAAATGATCATAAAAGACTTAGACGAACAGAGAAGAAACATTGTGACTCTCCAGAAGTGCTTGTCAACAGAAAGTCCAAAGAAAAAAGTGTATCCCTGTGTCTGCTGACCATAATGACAATCAGTCCATTTTCACATCTTATTTATTGACAAGGGTGGATTATACTGTCTTACATCCACTTGTTTAACTATCATCCGAATCAAAAAGCTGTAAATTTATATTACGTCGGCTTTTTCATGGACAACATCAGCATGTAAAATACTTCCTTTCATACCTTCATTATTCATCCGCAATAACATGGTTCGCACAAATGCCCTGTTTTTCCAGATAAGAATTAAACTCTGCACTGGATTGACTACTTTTCCATTGAACATTCTTATCAATTTTTACTCATCATATACGTTTACCAATTTCGAAATGTAAACAGTTAAGACAATTGATTCTCTCCGTTATTGACAAACTGTTTTCGAAAAAGAATGTTTTTACATGACTTGTATATTATTATACCTCAATTTAGTCTTCATAGAAAATATGTTATGTGGTTTTTCTGTTTGTAGATCTTGGTTGGCAAGCCTTCTTCTTAACCAAAATCATTGTTTTCCTTTCCAAAACGAACCGCGAGTTATACATCGCTATCAACAATGATAACCCTATTAAAAACGATCTAAAAAACAATATTAAACTGACACTCGTCATTAAAAAACCAACGATAGCCTAGGGTGTTACCTTTTGTCGACCCTGTATTTAATTCGAAATTATTAAGTAAGCAAACAACTTTCATAGAGCTGTTAGACCAGGCTAGTGGCGAGGAACAATTTGATGTTTTCGGCGTCTTTAAGAAAATAAACATAAACAGTACTGGAACATCCGCTAATGTATGATAGCAATCTAAACAGTTTCTAGTTGAGAACAGTTTACAGACAGGCGCCTTGCTCTTCTTACGATATAATCTGTTTTGCGATCCACTGTCAACCAAGAATTGTGCTGGGTTATAATCTAATGTCACGTAACATATACGGCCATTTGTAATGTTAGTCAGCATGGTTAGATTCATCTCATATCGGGAGTTCAGTTTTGTGGTATGTTTAGTGTAGCCAAAGGTTATGGGTTGCCGTCACGCTTCGGCTCAGCGAAAACTGTAATCCAGAACTTAGACTTGATGTTTTGTCCTATACAGCGGACCTATAATGAAGAGAAACTGTAAAGTAAAGGCGTGGCAAACGATAAGATGACAGTGCCATGCATCAGAAGCTATAAGCATCTAATTATTGTTATGATCATAAAATTGAGTGTAATTCGACCCGCGGATTTTAAAACCATACGAGCACGTGTCATTAAGCTGATACACCGACGTCGGGTTCTTCAACAAGGCCTATGCAAAATGTTGTGCTCTAAGACTAGAACACCTTATCTCCGTACCGTTATCCTGCTGAAACACTTAAAATCTTTCACCTATGTTTTCGATTCGAAGAACTAATAAGTGATTATAGCGGATATTTTAATCCTTCCAGGATACCCAGTCTCAGTCAGTGCGTTAGTTTTGGACTGTTATAAGCCGAAACTAATGTACTGAGCTGTGAACTTGACGAATATTACTGGTAAAAAACGCATTTGAAATTTTGACTTGCATACATGTCGATTTTATTATATCTAGCAGTGCACATATGTGTGTTATCATATTGACATATAACTGGACGTGAAATTAATTGCTTGACCTGCGACAAGTTTTATGTTTGGATCGCTAACATCACGATACTGGTTTGGGATTCCTCTAAGTGGTTAGGAATGATTAGCTGGTTGTAATCTTTGCGAAGCATTGTTAAAACATGGATGTATTAACCTTGGCACATTACACATTTTTATCGTGTTATCCAGGTCAACCAAAAACACGTGATCGTTGTATGGTAGAGGGTCACTGAAAGGCTGGAGTCACGGCGAGTATAGGTGCAGTGCCAACGGAACACTGGAATGTGAAACTAGGACAGAATACAAAAAAAGCAGTGTTATGTCGCATAGTCTGTCTATAGGCGTCTAAATAGAGAGATACCATGTGTTCGGGTGATGGCTGGTTGTATATTGGGAGCTAACTAAAAGGGAATACATCTCACTAACCTGACAAATCTGTATGAACCAAACAGTCTTCAGGAAGTGCCCCTTAATCCACTGTCAACGTGTTTGTACCCTGTGAACGTTTCTTTAGAGTGAGGTGTAAAAAAAAACAATTCACGTTCACAGCTAACTGTGCAACATTTCTTTTATATTAGTGACTTTGTTTCCTAAACTTTGACATTCGCTTCACCGATCTTGTGCATATATATATTCAATGTAAATGTATATATTTACATAGGGCCCTGTGGGAGAACATTGGAAACACTACACAGACCAGCCTGTCTAAAGAAAGTTTAATAAATAAAATAAATAAATAAATAAAAAAGTTTGCCTTTCTGAAATCTTTTAATAGTCTTCTGCATTTATTCAAAACAGGATTTATATGTTTGATAAGCTATTTCTGAACCCTTTTGGCTCAAAATGGAAAAGTTTTGTTTATCCCGTTAATTTAATGTTCATTATCCAAACCGTATGTTAGTAAATACATCAAAATGAAATTCCGTTTTGTGATACCATAATTTAGATTGTCAGTGAGTATATTTTATAGTAGCTGACAAACAGTAAAAGATTGGTGAGATTATCCCTGAAGACGAAGCTTGTCACTGTGTTTTGTTTATCAACCTGGGATTACAATAACAGGGAATGTGTTACAACAAGTTTTAACCTTGCCCATGCAATCACGAACTCTCTAAAGAAGCGCGGGAACTGGCGAGATACTATAACGGTTTGCAAGCGAGGAAGACAGTGCCGTTGAACGAAAATTACTTGATATCGCTCTTTAATATTTCTATTTTACAGTTGCTTTCAGATATAAAAAGAGCTAAGTATTGATAAACGCCTATCTTTAATTCCGTAAAATTATAACTCGGAGAAAGTTCATGTGGGTCAAAAAATGATTCAATGTTGGATTAGAAAAAAAACTACTATTTGTGGATAAAAAACGGCGGTAAGAGAAGGCAATCGGGACTCTTTTGGTGTCTCAAACTGCTAAGACTGTTTTTCATTCGCCCCCTTGTCAATCAAGTAAATCCATCAAAAGAGATTTAAATGCTTGTCTAGTTTTTTTCACAATTCAAATAAATTAATATTTCGATTAATTTTGTTAAACTTCAAAAGCAGCGAAAATCAAGAAAATAATAGTTTTTAATATCTTTGATTTACTTTTGATCAAGTCATTCTGGGCGTGAATTGATCAATGATACTTGTTTTGTTCCGCCTAACTGACATTGAATCTGAATAGAGAAGGAGCTAATGGTCGTTCTTATATATTTATATTCCGTATTTGTCAAATATTGATATGTTTTTGCCGACCTTTAATACAACCAAAAAAATCGTGAAGGAGGGAGATTCTCTTGAGCTATCTAACACCAAAATAATACATATGCGCATTGACATCTGTCAAGCTCACGAGTTTTCCGAACGCATTACGGAAACGGACGAATGACTACAATACCGAGTAGGCTACACGATTGTTTAAGATTGGCCCTTTGATATGGCCGAGCTTCATATCCCTGTATATTGTAATCCTAGATCAAACGTTGACGAATAGTTACAGTAACAAGGAAGATCTAGCATTAATTTTGTGCAATCCTCTCACTATTCTCAATGTATACCTTCCGCAATTTAATACACTGATATTTGACTATTTCTGAATCGTTTGAAGAGCACGACATCAGCATCTTTTTGAAAAATTCGTCCTAGATTTTTTAAAACGTGTTCCTAGCGATGTATTTGGTATTTTCAAATAAATAAATGACACTTTGGGAGAGTGTTTATATCCAATTTTCACAATTTTAAATTCATGTAACAAGCTTGGTTCGATTGCTCACATCTTAGTTTCCAATTATCCATTATTTGTGTACAGACGCAGACCCTATGGTCTACATGACTAAGGTGAAATAAATCTCGCGCTTCAGTCTATGCACGTTCTGGGCTATGGGACAGAAGCGTTTGCAACAAAGGACGCCCACTATCGGTATACAAATAATCGGCGCAGCCCTTCAAAATAAATAAAACCGTACAGGTCATTCAGAACGAGTTGACAAATTCTTGCTTTTATGACCAACAAATCACACACATATTTTTGAGTCGGACTTTGGATGCATGTAGAGTTTCAGTTTAATTATCGGACGTTAATATATTTTTAATGCAGAGAAAATTTTGCTTACCTCCGACGTTAATATATGTTTTTAGCTGCGACTGAGAAGCTCTAAAACTCACTCTGTCTGTCTGTCGGTCGGTCTGTCGATGGTCGGTCTGTCTGTCTGTCGTCCAACTTTCCCTGATGACGACGTGAACAAGATAGAAGCCAGACCGTTTAAGGTAGAGAGTTCAAATTTGAAGTACAGCTTAATATGATGCTAAACTACACTCCTATTGAAAATGGGATCATTCCGAACA
>JAVFBW010128200.1:0-14065 GCA_034783835.1 Mopalia ciliata
ATCTAATTGGTTGCGTAGAAGTTTCCACGCTTTCAATCAATCGGATGGAAACCGAGTCCGATTATATGCAAATAATCCGCCAAGGGTTGTAATGCAGAGTAGCTCGGAATAAAACATTTGCCTAGCGAAGATGCCAATCCGTCAGCGATAAGGTTTTGAAAATTTGTTATGGTTCTTATTTTCAGAACCCTTTTCTAAGTACAGTGTTCTCCCACCCATCGGAGGAGTTCCTGTGGAACAACATGCTAGAGTAGAACATGTTGACGATGACGGACGAAGGAGAACCCCCATAGGTATAGTATATCTCCCATACAGCTTAACATAGGGGTAATAAAATCTGCTGACCGGTTTGGAAAGCCTTATCAATCTCTGATGTATAAACACTAGAAGTTAAACCCTCCACTCATACTGGATTTTAGAAAACAGATTAATGTTCGCAAATCACCTTTGCCATCAAAACGCATTTCGGGTTACGTCTAACACCGACATAATGTCATATTCTTTAACAAATGAGCCCCGGTCATCTAGTTATGAACAGGGGTAGTGACTATACGTTGTTAATGGTTTCCGATTTTATAATTTCATACTCGTAACTTAAATAAGCTGATAGTTATTCAGAATGTTAAACAATAAATGATGTTGCACATAGTCAGGGTACTTTAGTCAGGGCCACCGATTCTTCATTGTGAATTTGAGCATTCTATTTTAATTGATTATTGTTTAACTTTAAATTAACTAGTTTACTCGCTATGGATACTGAAATAATACTTCCTCCGTTATTCTGGCAGATTTTCATAAATATGACAGCGACATGTACTCGTCGCGTATTGAGAGCGATAGCATGGACAGCAGCGACACCAATGACAATGTGAGCCATGGTGATTCGGACAGGGCTTCTACCTCAACCGATGATGATGCTCCTCCTGCAGCTGATATCACCCACAGCGATAACAACAGGGTGTTGTCTTTCAGACGGGACAGTTCCGGAGATTGTGCTCCCCCACCGATTCTGTTTAACAGAGACTACCACCCCGAGCCTGTATACGAGAAGGACACAGATAGTAACGACAGTAATTGCCCTTCTGGGCGAGAGAAGTCAGGCTCAAGTACAGCCTCTGAATTTACCGACAGCAGCACCGATGATGAAGAATGTGACAGAGGATGTGAGAGCGAACCAGCTTACCAGACCAGAGATCTCTATGAGAGTACTCTTCGATATCCAGAAGAACGGATTTATCTGAGCCAATCACGAAACCCCACCATAAACGATGGTGGCAGAGAAGCTCAGTCCAAGTGCTCTTTTTGTAGAGAAGCTGAACTGGATTGTCATTGTGGAGAAGAGACGGATGGCTCAGAAAGCTCTGTGGAGAGATTTCTAGCCGAATATCGCCAAGAACAAGAGAAGAAATACTCTGACAAAGTCGAAGAACTCACTGGTTCCAAAGTTCCTGTTGATAGAGATGGAAATCATGCACAGCCCAGATGCTCTTCTGAAAAGAAAACAATGGACACTCCATATTCCACTTCTAACCAAAATGAAAATGAGTCACAGCATTATTTCCACGAAGCACAAGTCGATTCACAGAGCACTATTGCTCCAGAAATGATCAAAGCCAGTGTAGAACAGTACGAAACAGAGGTGTCCCACAGCCCAAGGAAACACGTGGAAATAAATCCAAGCCACTTTGATAATTCAGCTAAAGATAAAAACACATGTAATCCTAGTGACCATAGCACCATTCACACCAAGCACCTTTCCAAGAGTCAGAGTTTACTCAGACCGTACTATGTCTTCGATTTTTTGACAAACACTGACCCCATGGCTTCACATGAACGATCGCCTACTAATCCCCAAACACCAGAGCAGCTGCCTTTACAACATACTTCCGATCGATCACCCAGCAGAGCACTGCAGTTTACCCAAGACGATCAGTTTTATTGGGAGAAGGAATTATACGACAAACGCCAAGTTCAGGGAGGAAGTGCCAATAAGAAGTTTAAACAGCCTGCTAATGACGATGGTAAGGATGACGTGTGGCAAAACTATCTCGAAAGGCATGATAACGCACATGATAGCGGTGATCAAAAAGACCAGGAGTATATGCGGAATAATGAGCATAAGATGAGCAAAAACACTCAAGTGAATCCCAAAGGGTCACGGCACAAAAAAGTTAGAATTCTCCGCGACTCCTTGAAATACTCTCAAGGTTTACATTACCAGGACAGGTGTCAGTACGACAAAAGCAAATATTACACAGACGACGAGGACGATACGTACCAGGAGGATGGTGGTCAGGATGAACATCGAGATCAACATCATATCGATACCAACCTGAACCAAAGCCATCAGTACCTCAATAACGGTCGGGTCGATGGATTTAAAGAACACCATAGCAAAACGAACCTGGAACAAAGTCATCAGGGCCACAAGATCAGTCGAGTAGATGGATATAAAGAACACCCTAGGAAAACGATCCTGGAGCAAAGCCAGCAGTACCACGATAAAAGTCGGGTCAATGGATTTAAAGAACACTTTAGCAAAACGAACCTGGAGCAAAGTCATCAGTACCATGAGGACAGTCTAGTCAATGAATTTAAAGAACAGCCCAGCAAAACGAACCTGGAGCAAAGCCATCAGAACAACGATAACAGTCCGGCCGATGGATTTAAAGAACAAACTAGCAAAGCGAACCTGGAACAAAGCCATCTGTACCACTATGTCGACGATCAAGATGCATACAAAGAACATCATACCGACACAAACAAAAAGCAAATCCATCAATACTACGATAACAGTCGGGTCAATGGATTTAAAGAACACCATAGCAAAACGAGCCTGGAGCAAAGCCATCAGTACCATGAGGACAGTCGAGTCAATGGATTTAAAGAACACCATAGCAAAACGAACCTGGAGCAAAACCATCAATACCACGACCAAGATAGATACAAAGAGCATCATACCAACATTAACAAAGAGCAAAATCATCAGTACCACGAGGACAGTCGGGTCGATGGATTTCAAGAACAACATCATAGCAACAAGATCCTAGAGCAAAGACTGCTCTACAGCAAAGACGGACGTCAGGATGAATATGAAGAGCAAAATAGCTATACAAATCTTGAGCAAAGCCATTTGTACCATGAAGACAGGCGTAAGGATGAATATGAAAAACAACATCAAGACGAAACGCTGCCTAATGATGTCCACATCGATAATCGACCAATATATCATGAGGGATATATGTATTACGGTAGGTCAATAATGTCGAATTTTTAAAACAAGATTTTATATTCCAAAACAACATACTAATAATTACCCTTAGCCTAACAGTTGTTATCCTAACTGCTGTTAACATGATATCATAGCTGTATTACTTGCTCACATTGCATAGAGGAAAGCATGACTAAATAAGCAGCTAAATACATTAATAATTTTCTATATTTTATTAAGCTGTGACTAATTTTTATGTTTATTTCAGAGTATGATGGTAGATATGAAGATCTCTTCCCCCAGCTGGGTCAGGAGTGGGACGATATGAAGTTGCACCATGATCACATTGAGTCCATTGTGAAGCCGGCCGCGGAATACTTTCACATGCAAGACTACGATGACTGGAAAAAAGAGCAACATGATTGCTGGGCACAGGTTTCACAGATTCCCATTCTCAATACAGATCAGATGTACGAACGAGGTGACAAAACGGGAATTCTGTACCTCAGGCAAAAGGTAGAAACACCCAGTAGTGTGGACAGTGATTCAGGAAGCGATACTAGTTCAGTGCCGTCCCCCATTGACGAGGAATCTAACGGAACACCGTCACCAGATAATAGAACAACAGATTCCGTTTTCGTTAGCCACCAATCTACGTCTAACGAGTCTCCAGTTTTAGGATTGCCTTCTTACCCGAACCCATTCTCAAGCAGACAGCCCTTACCGAGTATCCCCAGGGGAGACAAATCGTGTCTTCGAGAATCTTTGCTGGAAGAACCCCACCAACATCCAATGCCAAACCGATTATCACGGGAGATGCTGCCTGGAATTCCACCAGCCAGGAAGAATTCCTCTTCCCCTCCAACTAGTCGATCGCCTTCACGGCAGTTGCCACAACGATACCCATTGCAATCGACTCCCACATTCAAGTCTGGATCCAGCCCTCATGGCGGTTCACCCTTCCACCCAAGGCCACCTGCAGCACCACGGGATTCCACCAAATCGAGACGAGTTCGATCCGTCAGATTTAATTTAGATTCATCACCTTCAAACGAAAGGTGATATGCTGGAAGATAAGTGACCAATCTATTTTTCTTAGATTATCTTAAATACATATGCTACCAATAGTTTTATCGAATGAAAATATATGACATTTTAAGATAGAAACATTTTTTAGGTTATCTAAAATGCATTTACAACCAATATTTTATTAAATGAGAATATTTTAAATTTAAGGATAGAATTTTTTTAAAATAGTATGGGAATTATAATGTTTTAAATGTTTTATTTACCGGTAGACGAAAATTCATTTTTTTGTTCTGTTGATTGCATGTATAAATATTTGTTACCAATGATATAGTGTCTTAAAGTGAGTGAAATATTTGATAAGTTTTGTAATTCGAAAATTGTATTCTCGAGTATTACTAATAGTTGACGCTTGGTTTGGAAGCAAATTTAATTTATAGTATTCATGCATGATATTATATAAATGATCTAAACTCAATTAACTTAAATACTTTCATACGTTTATATTTACATTTGAAGATAAAAATTAACCTATATGAGTTTAGAGAAATTTAAATGCATTATGTGGTTAGGTGTCAAATTTACAACTTGCGCAATTAACGCCCACCTTTGTATTTTGTGACTCTCTTTCACCTTACTTTAAAATAGTTGCAAAAACTCAAAATAAAAGCTATTCACGTAAAACAAATGTAATATAGAAAAATTTGCCTAGGAAGGAAAATATATATTTTCTACATTATAAATATATATTTTCTACATAAAAATATATATATTTTATACATTGAAACTATAGATTAAACGTAAAACTGTTACCAATATGTATATATACAAATAACTGCCAGTGACTTTCTACACCAAAATGAGTTTTTAGCGACTCTATTCCATGTTCCTTGTGTAGATTAAGGGGAGCTCACTCTCAGACCAGCTATCAACACTTGACAGTCGTAGAGATATCTTAACCCAGCTCTTGTCCTACCAGTTATGCTTGTAGCACAGGCTAAGATACCAGGCTATAACAGTATATATTATATATGTATTGGAGTTGAGTGGGAGCCACAGCAGGTCATACAGTTCCGCCTGTTGCGTTCTGCACACGGGAAAAAGAAAAGACACGGAAGAGACGTGTTAGTTACCGTCAGGGAGGGGCCACAGGATACACTACTCACCCCAGCATTCAAGGTGTTAACAAATACTGCAATCTGGTTGTATAAGAAGTGTAATTTTTTAAAACTTTGGATTTTCTTTTTTTAAAACTGAACTGAGTCATAAAAAACCTTTTCCAGGAAATAGCAATAACTTACTAGTAATTAGTAATTTACAGGGTCAGATGTACACGGTGCTGTGAATTCATGTTAGAAGTACTACATGTATAAGCGAACATTTACAAAATATACGGTTTTTCCATATATTAATCGAATAATAACTATAATCAACAAATAAATAAATAGATAGATAAATTAAAATATAAATAAAAAAAAAAATATAAAAAAAATAAAATAAAATTTAAAAAAATTAGAAAATTAATAAATCAATCAATAAAGCAATGAATTAATCAATAAACAGCCAAATATTGTGAGCATACTACCACTTTTATTTTGTTAACTTAATGTCAACTGCTCTAGAGTGATAATGTTATGATAAATATATCTCATGTGTGAGATAATCTGCCGTTGTGGAATTCAGTTGATTGTAACATTAGTATGTCTTTTCTTATTTGTATTTATTTTAAAATTTTGTGTCAACTTCTTAGTTTGTTCTTATGTTTTAAAATGTCGTCTAGTTAACATCTTTGATTGTGACATTAGTATAGGTCTTTTGTTTATTTTAATTTATTTTAAAGTTTTGTGTGTCCGCAATTCAGTATACTCCTCATAAAAAATATTAATGTTTATCAAAATGGTAAACAACACAAACCTGCCTTTAAGCGATACTGAAATACATTGGCTGACCCGTTTAGTGTACGTTATCAGATGGACTTTACATGATAACTGCTATAATCGAGAACTTATCTGTTATCGCCTATCTGTCACTATCAAATCAATCATGTCATCTTTGTGAAAAAAAAAAAATTCCAATGTTTTTTGGTTGGTTTATTTTTGGTTGTTTATGGATGATTGGATGTAACTGTATCAATATTTTTTTGGTTTCGTATAGAACTGTGTCTGCAGTGCCTATGAAAAAAAATCATTGCTAAATATAGCTATTGGGTTGATATTGCGTAATATTTAAGGACTGTCTCCTTTTATTATCTTTCTCGGGTAAGTCGGATATCTCATCGAAGTCCTGTGGAATAGAGCTTCACGTCAGGACGCACCTGGTGGCGAGACGATGCCTGACAATATGGTAACATGACACCGAAGCACAGTAAAACGATTTTGGAAATCTCTTGTGTTTTTTCATTTCTTCCTCCTCAGACGATCCTACAATGTTAATTATTTCACACCTTCTCTATGATGTCGTGTAACGGAGAACTAAATATATTATCATTATGTTTATCAATTATTATTTCAATATAAACGACAACTTCGTGAAATAGCAATAACCGTTTCAGATAAATAGCTGTCGAGGAAATAAATCGAACAAAGGTGGGCGGGGGAGAGGGAGAGGGGAGGCAGGAATTTAATCTTTTCAGATAGAGTTTCTGTCACGCAACCTATTTAATTTCAGTCTAAATTTATTTTCGCACTTGCGTGATATTGATTGACAATCTCAGCTGTGTCATAAAAGGACACCTGACATTCCATACGGACGTCATCAGGAGATATTCTCAGAAATCAGACCTTCATTGGCTGACCTCATTTGACAGCTGACCAATGAGATATTGTTGTACAGCTGTGCTGAAAAGAATGAGAATCAAATCAACCATCGAGACACACTACAACGTCAGACAATGAGCCGGATTCAGCCGTCTTAGAAAAATGGATAATATTAAACGTAAAGCATGGCTAATTTCGTGATAGGATTTAGGTCATATATTTTCTTAGAAGATCAAGTAAAGAAAGAATTAATAGCCAAAAGGGCTACAGTTAGTCTTTTCCAGAATTTGAATTTAATAGTGGATCAGTTGTCTTAGTATAATGGTTGACTGATGGGAATGAGGGGCTGATTGATTGATTGGTCTTTTACGCGGTAGTTAAGGGTATTTCACTTATATAACGGTGTTGTATTCAAAGAATAATTTACATTAGCACGACCAAGACTGGTGTGAAGCGTTTCCATGATGTTGGAAAGTTTCTTCCTCCAGTGCTAATTAAAGACGGCATAACAACTCCTCAAAGAAACTATCCTCAGCCATCTTGGAATCTTTATTCTGTTTTATGAACCAACACAATCTTGGTTTGTTGGGGTTTGTTGCACGTCTCAACATCTGGTCTAACTGGTGTTTAACATCATTGTAGTCAGCAAGACATCGTAGTTAAGGGTATGTAACTTTCAAAGACGGAGGGGCACCCGCCACCCGCCACCGTCTCTTACTGATTGTATACACAATTCAATAAGGTACTTATTCTCATCTACGCTATCTCTAAAACTATACTTGCAGGCGCCCCAGTACATAAAAACAATCGCTTATAATATATACAAATCTGTTGCAAAGAAATTATAGTTATGGTATCTACTGAAATAAACGAATTGGGTTTGTAAATAGCTGATTGCTTGAAGAAGTAAACATTTATTATTCTATTTATTAGGTTAATTAGTGGGTCACGAGAGATTTGCCTCAAGCTGTTGTCTTTGACAGGGGAATCACGGAGAGGCAATTATAGAAGATAAACAGTTCGTCCCAATACGGACCGAGAGGGTCTACTAATAGGTTCAACTATATCCATTAATTAGATCATTCAAATTTGCCAATTTTGGATAAGTGTGTACAATGATTGATGACTAACGATCTGAAACTATAAGTAGCTTGAAGATTTATGGCCATATAGTCGGTGCCAGGTAGATTTTTCGCTGCGGGGACAAGAGATTGCTTCTTTCATGACTTGTCCGTCAGTGTGTTAGACCGGTTAGGATATCAAGACTGTTGTGGTGCCTATCAGTAAGGACAGATTTACCTATTTGTGGGCCTCCAGATACCCGTGGGCTCTAGGCCTATAATGTCTATTGGTAAATCCAGCCCTGGGTATCAATCCGAGTGTCAGTATAAAGCGAGAGGGTAAGTTTCAGTAAGGGTGTCAGTATAAAGTGAGAGGGTGGGTATCAGTCCGGGTGTCAGTATAAAGTGAGAGGGTAGGTATCAATCCAGGTGTCAGTATAAAGTGAGAGGGTGGGTATCAGTCCGGGTGTCAGTATAAAGTGAGAGGGTAGGTATCAGTCCGGGTGTCAGTATAAAGTGAGAGGGAGGTATCAATCCGGGAGTCAGTAAAAATGAGTGGGTGGGTATCAGTCCGGGTGTCAGTATAAAGTGAGTGGGTGGGTATCAATCCGGTGTCAGTATAAAGTGAGTGGGTGGGTATCAGTCCGGGTGTCAGTAAAAATGAGAGGGTAGGTATCAGTCCGGGTGTCAATAAAAAGTGAGTTGGTGGGTATCAATCCGGGTGTCAGTATATAATGAGAGGGTAGGTATCAGTCCGGGTGTCAGTATAAAGTGAGAGGGCAGGGATCAGTCTGGGTGTCAGTATAAAGTGAGAGGTAGGTATCAGTCCGGGTGTCAGTATAAAGTGAGAGGGTGGGTATCAGTCCGGGTGTCAGTATAAAATGAGCGGGTGGGTATCAGTCTGGGTGTCAGTATAAAGTGAGAAGGAGGTATCAATCCGGGTGTCAGTAAAAAGTGAGTGGGTGGGTATCAATCCGGGTGTCAGTATATAATGAGTGGGTAGGTATCAGTATACTGTGAATTGGTGAGCAATTCAGGCAAGGTGTCGATATACTGTGAGTGGGTTGGATATTAGCCCCGGTGTCAGTGTACTGTGAATGGGTGAGGTATCAATCCGAGTTTCAGTACACTGTGAGTGAATGTGATATCAGTCTCGGTGTCAGTATACTGTGACTGACCTTGGAAGGGGGGGAGGGGATTATACGGTCAAGGTGTCAGTAGACTGTGACTGGGTGGGGAATCATGTCAGGTGTCAGTATTCTGCGAGTGGGTGGGGTTTCAGTCCGGGTGTTAGTGTGTGGTGAGTGGGTGAGGTATCACGTGTCAATATACTGTGACTTGGTGGGGTATCAGGCCGTGTGACAGTATACTGTGGCTGTGCGGGGTTACAGTCTGAGTGACAGTATACTGTAACTGGGTTGTGTAACAGTCTGGGTGACAGTATACTGTGGCTGGGAGGTTAACAGTCTGGATCACAGTATTCTGCGAGTGGGTTGGGTATCAGTCCAGGTGTCAGTGTGTTGTGAGTGGGTGAGGTATCATGTGTCAATACACTGTGACTGAATGGGGTAACAGTCCGGGTGACAGTGTACTGTGTGGGGTAACAGTCTGAAGGACATTATACTGCTAGTGGGTAACAGTCCAGATAACAGTATACTGTGACTGGGTGGGGCAACATTCCTGACGACAGTATACTGTTAGTGGGTGGGATATCAGTATACTGTGAGAAGGTGGGGTATAAGATCTTTGTTTGTATACTGTGACTGGGTGGGGTTTTATGCCGGGTGTAAGTATACTGTGACTGGGTGGGGTATCACGCCGGGTGTCAGTATACTGTAACTGGGTGGGGTATCAGGCCGGTTGTCTGTATACTGTGACTGGGTGCGGTATCAGGCCGGCTGTCAGTATAATGTCTGGGTGGGGTATCTGGCCGGGTGTCGGTATACTGTGACTGGGTGGGTTTCACGCAGGGTGGAAGTATACTGTGACTGGGTGTTGTATCAGGCCGGGTGTCAGTATACCGTGACTGGGTGGAGTATCAGGCCGGGTGTCAGTATACTGTGACTGGGTGGGGTACATGTATCACGCTGGGTGTCTGTATACTGTGAGTCGTCAAAGAAGCTTCTATCGTCAGGGCAAACCCAAGGGGGCAATCTTTTCTGAAGACACTGACACAGGAGCAAATATCATGGATTCGTCAAAACCTTTACTGAATTCGGCATCATGTGGCTGCTATTTTAACTGAGTGGTTGTATTGAAATGAATGTGTTAGTATGACTGAAATCAATTCAAATATCAATTAAAAGTGAAGACTTCGTCAGTTTTTGGTCTGTTACGGTCATTTATGGTATTGAACAAAGCTAATAGTGTAAAATCATAACAAACAATTATATCTCAATTAATAGACATTAGACTAATTAAGATCCTCTCGCTAGGGGCGCTAAAGTCTAAAACCGAAGTTTTGATTGTGCAATTACTTTTTTCCCATTCGCCTACGTCACCAAGTTTTCTAACCAATCATGTGCGTTATATGTTTCACTATTTTACATGGATTTTAATCGATTTAATAAATATCAAAAACAAAAGCAACATGTCAACTGTGGGAAACATATTTTTAAACATATCTTGTCAGATGAAAATAAGATTGTATTTATGCTTGTACCAACCTATCTCAAGCAGATAAGCTTATTAGCCGGCCTTCTGCAGGCTAGAATCGAGTGTAACCTTCTGTTTATTGTAAGGCCTAACGGAGGCATCAGTTAGTTTTTGGCTGACGGAGAATAACGCAGAAACAATCGTCTAGAGTTCTATGGACAATATACTTACGCCCCGTTTCAGTGAGCAACGCTTGTTTGCCTGTATTCGTGTATTATTTCTTCCACTTAAAGGGAAAGACAACTGCTTTTCTAACTTAACTTGTTATTTTTATTGCATATTTTCACAGACAAACATCTGAATTAGCCTAGCCGTTAATTAGTTAATTTTAAAATCGAAACTGACATCATTGATCGAAATCAAGGTAGTGGCTTCCTCTATTACCCCACTGGTGGATGGTTCCGTCCCCATGCCAAACGACAACAACAAACAACCGCTTGTACAAATCAACCTGGTAATAAAAAACAGATTTTGTAACACCGCATGTCAGCTAAAAAGATGCTAAACGCATGTGTTACTAAGAGGGCTATTTTGATATGGATGACCAAGCTTGTGTACATACGTCGTGTTATTATAGATGCCTTTCAATGCCTCCATCCGCAAACAAACAAAGACGTCAGTCCGTGTGTTAAATTAATTAATTAACAGCTATGCTTACTCGAATGCAAGTGAAAACCAGTTGTTTGTGTTTGGAAATATGCAATAAAAATAATAAGTTTAGGTCGAAAATCAGTTGTCTTTCCCTTCAATGCAGCCGATCCTGTATACCTATATACTGAGTATCAATGCCTCAATCTGTGTAACTGCCATACATGGAGATTTGGAGTAAAGCTCAAATCTTCAATTGCCGGATTACACTTACCGGATTAATGCAGTTTTCATATCCAAATCGAATGAATTCTGTATCTTTTTATTAGTTAAATATGCCTAAAAAGTGGAAGTTACAGGACTTTGT
The DNA here is from genome assembly GCA_034783835.1 of Mopalia ciliata. NCBI lineage: Eukaryota > Metazoa > Mollusca > Polyplacophora > Chitonida > Mopaliidae > Mopalia > Mopalia ciliata. The sequence continues at coordinate 11,665 of JAVFBW010128200.1, forward strand.
ATTAAAATTTTACGTCCTGGTGGAAGAGAGAAAATGGCAGGTTAGGAAAATATACTTATGAATAAGTCTCTTGGCATAGACAATGTGTCAAGAAGTTCAGTAAATCAAATATAATGAAAATTTTATTGGACATTGCTAATTGAACCCATAATAGCCGGTATTAGTCAGCGAAAAAAATTGAAATTACACAATAATGTAAAGACTTATTTTAACTCAGTATGTCTGTATAAGGCTACATTGTAAGGCAGATTATTAGAGATACATAACTCTGCATCTACCGATCTTTTCGATGACCTGCCGCGCATTAACAAAAACATAAACCAAAGTTAGCATTCATTACATAACTTTGTGATTCATAGTTTAGTCGTAGCATGTAGGAGCCTAATCGTTTTACCACGTCAATAATTAATTACATCTAGTTTAGTGCGTCGCTGAAATTCACCATCCCATCAACACCAAATTTGACACTTGAGTCGAATTATTCTACCCGCATTTGACAGCCACGGTCAATACAGTCATGGAAATTTGACGCGGGGAATTCTGGTTATTGTCAGGGCAGACATCCGACGCGATCGTTCCAAATAAAAGAATACTGTTACTCTCGTGAATCAACGCACATATGTGAAGTTAACGAGATTTGATTGCAGTTAGCTGATTGGTCTATTGTTGTGCTGGACACGAGCTGATAAGATGACATATTTCTCTTGTGTCCGGCACGCGAAGAATCTTTTGTTCAGTGATTGGAGGAATGCCAGCCAGCACGTATGTCCGTTCAATATCGAAAGAATTGAAATAATAGGAGCTCAGTGCAATTCCATTAGTTCAATATCGGTTCAGAGTAGAGAGATTGTTTGAGCTTTTCATCTTCATAACATGGCGTGCGTAAATTCCGAATACAGCCTACAAGAGTTATTGGACAGCTTCCATGTACCCGGTAGCCTACTATCGTCAGTGCAACTTTCGGCATATCCGTCATATGCCGTGAATTCTTAATTCTTGTTTAGGGTTAATACTAAATCTAACCCTAAGAATAACACTAAACCTAACCTTCAACCTGGGATCAACTAACCGTAACCCTAATATCTTGCACTACGGACTGACGCAACTTTCAGACGGACAATAAGTGGAACTTCGGTAACCAAATATTTTTTTTAAAGAAGTCACTATTCGATTTCAAATGACGTGCTTTGAGATTTTGAGTCACTTATATGTCTACACAGATTGTGTCTTGTATCAAACTCTAGGCTTACATAATCCGTTTAATTTCGTTCCACTACAATTGGTTAACTCATCATAAATCATAGCTCAGCACCTACGTTCTGGAAATGTGATTTCCCCATTACCCACTCTAATACAAATCAGATCTCCAAGATCCTCCCCGTGTTTTGTTTGTCGCTATATTAAGATCTAACGCAATCACCCCACCAACAATGTCGATAGGTTTCTTAAATTGACCAATCACAGAGCTGCTTCGATTACCGCCGACGACCCGGAGTTTCACGACTGCGTATTTTTACATGACCAACGGATACATGCACCACACAATTCAAACAATTAACTTTGAGAGGAATTGCATTCCGCTGTTTACACGCGACTTTCAACATCAACACAGAAGAAAAACGGACAACTTCTGTTTGTTTTGGCTTAATTTGGCTTTTTACCATTGCCCTGTGCATGTTATCTGTGTTTTTATTGGACAACTGAAACCCCATGTGACCTTCCGTGAGCTACAGTAATCTTGACCTAATTGAACAGTATAAAAATGGTGATTGCGTTAGATCTCAATATAACAACAAACTAAACACTGGGAGCGTTTTTGAGATCTTAGTTTAATTATACCCGGTATAACCGACCCATATTAATTATAACCAATGTAATAAACGCGTAACCGAATCTTAAATTGCTAATCCACCTGATATCCTCGGAACCCACCCATACCAACTGATAATCTGTTCGATAACCGCGTAACATATAATGATACAAATCATAATTCATATGGTAAACGCGTACTCTCTGTGGTAACCGCAAAACCGAAACGTACATAAAATGATACTCAGTGTGATAACTGCACCGTGCATTCAATGATTTCGTCATCTTTTTACCTCAAAGAAACATTCCACTAAATTAGGAAGTCTTAAGATAAGACCAACTTTAACATGCCTTCTGAAATTATCTTTAATGGTGCCATCAGGGTCGGAAAAATATTAATATCAATGAAGTGCCATGGCCTTGATATTTTAAATTGATAAATATTGATAAATGTAATTCCTCTCAAAAGTCTCCGTGGCGGAGTGGTCTACAGCGTACGCTCTAGTGAGTGTATTCCTCTGGCCCACATATCCCCCTCACCTCTGGGGTCGCGGGTTCGATTCCGCGGACCGAATGTGGGTTGGTATGCCAG
>JAVFBW010128211.1:0-14064 GCA_034783835.1 Mopalia ciliata
TTCATCATTTTAAAAATCAGTCTGTCTGTCTGTCCATTCGTCGTGATGGCTCGAATCCGTTTCCGGAGCAGAACTCGGTTACCATGGTCACCTCACGAGCACCCCAAGAGAGCGTATGTTGGGTTTACTAAAACTCTTGTTATAATTGTGTAAGTAAACCTATTTATGTTAGAAAGCTATATTTAAAACATCATTGAGCAGGGATTTGGATACTTAGCTATGATCAATCAGTCATTTATGCTTCCTATTTCCTATATCAAAAAACAGATAAGTATTCGTCAATAAATCAAGGTGGCTTGGGTGTTTTTTTTCTCCTCATATTATAGTTATATATATATTTGTAGCTCAGTTGGTTAAAGCCACTAGCGAGAGACACAAGTTCAATCCCAGTTCATGCAAGCACTAACTTCTTCCTTTACCATTAAAAAAATTATTTATATATACTACATTTTCTTTATGTACAATAATAATATCAATAGCTATATTTTTATTGTTCAGAAGAAAAAATTTTGAATTCAGGTCACTGGCTAACAGGTCTAGCACTCTTATTATAGACTGAATATATATATATATATATGTAAGCCCCACCATTATTAACGTAGTAGAAAACTGAAATGCTAAAAGTCCAGATGGAATGAATAAAAAAGAAAAACTGTCATTGGTAAAATTCAAGTAGAACCTTTGTGGTTGGGTTACACTTAATGTCCGCTAGAAAGAGTATGGGTGTTGCTGTACAGGTAATTAAATGGAAAGACCTAAGCTTATTTGTTTTTTGTAGCATATTTTCAAGGACAACCATTTAGCATGGCATAAAACACCAAACAATCCTATTAATATTTTTGTTCTTGTCCTACAGAAACACATCGCAGAAAATGTATTTTATGAGCGAGGGGTTAACCTGGATAAAGCAGCTGGAATTGGAATGATGAAGTCACAAGATGATAGTAAACAGGATAAAAGACGATCAGAAAATAAAAGTGAGAAGGATTTGGAAGAGGAAACCCTCAAAACCAGAATGGAAAATGAATGGCAAGAAGATGTGTCTAAAAAAAAAAGACGTTTTGAAGAACAAGAACTTCAACGGAAACAAAGAGCAGAAGAAGAAAGACTAAGAAGACTTTCAGTGTATGAAAAGAGGGATCAAAAGGTGAAAGAATCACTGAAAAAGTATGAGAAAAGTGTTAAAGATTTGCCAGACCAAAGTGAATCAAGTTCTTCTAGAATAGAAGTTGGAAAAGACATCAAACTTAAACTTAAAGATGCAAATGTTGATAAGGAAAAAGAGAAGAAAAGAGACCTTGAAGAAAACAAGACAAGAGGTTTTGGTTTTACATGGGCCAAAAAAGACAATAAGCCTGTCGTGAAAGGAACTGATATTTTTGCGGATGATAATGATGCTGAAGAAGAAATGGAGAATGAGAAGGGTGATTCTGAGAGTAAAGATGATGGTTCTCAAAATGACCAGAGTAAAAGTGGTAAAATTGCGATTAAATTGACTGGAAAGACACAAATTAAACCCCAAGTGAAATCTGCATATCCCACATGGACAAATGTGGCTAAAAAACCAATGGTTGGCAAGAAACCTGTGAAAGCATATACTGTTTCGTTGCCCAAGACTGTGAACAAACTTCAAGAACCAACTGAACTTGATAGTTTCTTGTCTATTGGAGGCGATACTTCCAACAAAAAACCATTGCCGGTAATAAAAGATCCAAATGTAGAGCTTTCTTTGAAAAATGACAACAAATCCAAAGATAATCCAGAAAACGTAGCAAAAAAACCTTGTGGGGTGAGTATTGATTTGTCTTTAATTCCAACTCCGCAGGATCCAGCACCACCCATACCCCTTAATGATAAAAATAAGTTAGAGGAACTTAAATTATTAGGAATTGATCCATCTTCATCCACTCCAATGGTGCATCCTAAAGCTCCACCACCAGTAAAGAAAGGAAAGAAAAAGAAGAAAAATTCTAATGAGCCAAAATCGCCAGGTAATACAAAAGATTCTCCAGGCACAAAATCTGTACAAGACCTCTTTGATATTTTCTTTGGGGGTAAGAATCAGGAGGGCACCCAAATGCCAAACTTTGTACCAGGTGGCTTTCCTCCGCGAATTCCACCACCAAGTATTCCACCTCCTGGAATGCCACCAATGGGCATGCCACTTCAGGGTATGCCTCCTCCAGGAATGCCACCTTTTGTGAACCCTGGGTTTTATGGACCTCCTCGCGGACCATTTGGACCTCCCATGCACCATGGACCTCCCATGGGACCAGGGCCTCGAATGTTCATGCCCCATGGTCCGGGTAACTTCCACCCTAATATGCCACCAATGGGACCTCCTCACGGATTTCAGCAGCATTGGCAGCCAGGTATGAATCCAAACTTTCAACGGCCTGCTCCGCCTTCTATGGTTCAGGCACCAACTGCAAAATATGAGCCAGTTCCTGCCAGTAATCCAGAAGTCACACCTATGCTACAGACAGACAAACCTTTGCCTCCAGCAGATATATCATCAGACCCTAAGACTGAAACAAGCAATGATAAACCAGCTGATGAAACTGCAGCTGAAGTGCCAAAAGAAATCACAACTGACAACTCTTCTGCAGCATTACCAGACAACTCTATGTCAACACCGGTTAGTTTACCAGAAAAGATAGAGGACTCTTCTGTTAAACCAGAAAGTTCGACAGAACAGAGCGAAAAAGAAAGTGTTGCCACCAATGTGGAGGTTGAATCTATTGAGAGCAACACCGACAGTACACTAAAGCAACAAAAAAATGAGGAAAAAATGGTAACTGCAGAGGAAATTTCTTCTCCCAAGTTTGAATCAAGAAGGATGACCAGATCAGCTTTTAAAAAAATAACTGGAGAACAGTCCCCAATAAAGGCTGTGGGGAGCACAGTAAATTCAGCAGAGTTACAAGAACAAATCCAGGAGCCTCCATCGGTCTCCACACTTCAGTCTGATTTACCAAGGCTAAATCCTGAACCCCAAAGTTCTCAAATTGAACAGCCTACAATTCAGATGGACCCACCTGCAGTACAGCTTGATTCCTCTGTCATCAATGAGCCACCTGTACCGAAGCCATCATTTCAGGATGACTCACCTACTCCTCAAATAAATCCAACTTCCCAAAGGGATCCATCTACGGTGCAGTCGGGTTTCCCTGTAAGTGATGACGCATGTTCTCAAATGCTGCAAACTGATCCTCCTATGATTCAGGATGCTATGATTCAGGATGCTATGATTCAGGATGATGCCCCTACACTTCAAGAGCATAATCCTGCATTTCAAGCGGACACTCTTTTAATTCAGGATGCTACAAATCAGGCTGACACTCCTACAATTCAGGATGATGCTCCTATGACTCAAGATGTTCCCACATTTCAAGATTATGTTCCTAAATTTCAAGCTGATGCCCCTACATTTCAAGAGCATGTTCCTGCATTTCAGACTGACACTCCTACAATTCAGGATGATTCTCCTATAATTCAAGAAGTTCCTACATTTCAAGCTGATGCCCCTACATTTCAAGAGCATGTTCCTGCATTTCAGGCTGACACTCCTACAATTCAGGATGATGCTACTATGCTTCAAGATGTTCCTACAATTCAGGATGAAGCTCCTATATTTCAAGCTGATGCCATTAGAATTCAGGAGGGTGCTTCTATTTTTAAGACCAATGAAGTCACATTTTCACATGATCCACCAACAGGACCAGTTTGTGCCATTCAACCAGATAAATCAGCAAAAAAAATCGATGAAGAAGATGCTAGTCAAAGTGAGTTTGCAGCATCCATGAGTCAGATAGCAGATTTCTTCAAGGCTGCTGGAGATGTTGGTCACTCAGTGATAGCAGAAGATCCTATTCTCCCGTCAGCAGCTAATCAGAATCAACCGGCAGGTAAAGAGATGACGGATCAGTTGACATCATCTTTTCACCTTTCTCCGCCGATAACCGATCCTCTGATAACCGAGTCGATAACATCAAACGTTGATTTTTTTACAGATGTTGATTTTTCAACAGGGATTGAGTCTGACAGTCAAATGGAAATCAGTGGTAAGTTTGATCTTTTCTGACATTTTGATGCATGGATTTTAATCAAAGAAATGTCTTGCCCTTATGCATGTTGTATGGAATCTTAGTCATTGGTGGGAAGCTGAAGGTCTAACTTTGAAATATGGCTCCCTTTGAATGTCTTTGCACCTTGTGAAGGCCAGGTATCTCTTAGGTGAATACCTTCAACCATTGGCCTCTTATAATGGGAAACTCACATAAAGTCCCTATCAAAGAAATTGTATAATAATCATTATTACTTGGATTAAAGAATGTTAATATTTTTGTGTAAAATTTCCTGTTTTGCCGTACCTCTTTAGGGGTCCAATATAATTACCATTCTGTGATTGAACACCACTGTGGCAACTTAACATTTTGTTTCAGACATACATCATAAGCCAAAGAGTTATTTGTGGAATTGTACAATTTTCTTATCAATAACTTACCTTTTGCATTGTTTTTCAGGCTAAGGTAACTAAGAAAGGTTTTTATGGCTAACTTTATAGTCTTGTTTTGTTTTCCTTGTAACTGCATCATATTATAAAGTAAGAATAATCAATAAAGCCAAATACCAGGTTCTTACAAAACAATCCTTGATCAGATTGTATATTCAGTTTATCTAAGGGAATGAGTGGTTAATGTAATCTCAAGACTATACATAGACCTTGCAACTGGTTTAGAAGATGACTTGTTTCACAAAATTGTTTGGGCTTATTTAACTTTATTTTATAATTTGACTTTCAGATGTTGGGGGCATGAATATTGGTGACTTTGAAGTGCTGGATGAGTGTGACACAGACTGAAGTGACAGCTGGGACAGAGATAATCCTGGCAATTTCTAAACATTTCAAATAAATACATTATTATGACCTGTCTTCTAATAAGTGACATAATAAATGGTGCATACAAATCATGTTGAAGCTATTACCTGAAAATACTGTTTTTGTGTGCAAAATGAATTGCTGAAATTTTATTTCAACTATCCTTGATTTAATTAACCATCAATCCTGAACTAGACTTATTTGTGAATCTTGTGGTGAATGATTTCTCGAGTAAAACAATCTTCTCAAATGAGGAGAGGTTTGCCATGAAGCAAACCAATTGTTTTGAGTTATCTTGTTCCTATTCCTATGAAACCTGGATGGACGCTTCAAGTGGGACATTTTGTGATGTTGTGCTTTAACGATTTATCATAATTCTAGAACATTTGACGGAGTAGAGAGAAGACACCCATGCCAAGAAGATAAGGATAATAATGAGTGTAGGGGACAGTCTCTTGCCCTTTTAAATTCAATGATAAACATGTGACAATGTTATTCTTTTCTTACTTTTATGCTTACTAAAAAGACATTTTATTGAGACTACCAGTAACTCTATTGTTGATACTGTCTCTCAGTTGTTTAGTTTCACTTACCGTAGCTCGATTACAATTTAACTTCATAACATTTTTCATTTTGTATAAATTCATAATGTAGACAATTTGAATGGATGGATGTTTAAGACAAAATTCTGCCATCTTGGACATGTTGGTCTTTGTAATGGTTATACTAGCTTGTAAATGAATTTTATTGTTTGCTATCACTAAATGAATAAATCTCTTTACTTTGTTGGAGTATTAACACATACTACATGTATAATATATTCCCTTTTTTCAGAAAGCGCTTGTCAAAGACCACTCGATGTGTACGATAGCTTTGTGGTAAGGATTTCATAAATCAAGGTGCACCCTGGGTAACAGCAGTAGACTCAGAGCTTTATTATCATTGAAAAAGACAGTAGTTTTCGACCATATCAAGCACTTTCCATTCAATGGTTGTTAATGGCTTTTTACTGTTAGAGTAAACTAGTCTTGAGCATGTCATTTAATATCGATGCATTAAGGTGAGAAATCAATATAAAAATCATTGGTTTTCCTGCCTCAGTGATATGTTTCTCAATGCAACAGTTTGCACACCATCCTTAAGTATGGTTCAAAACCCCAATCAAACAAAACAGTTTGCCCAATGGATTAATATGACAAATAAGCCAGCTAACATCTTCCGCTATCTCTCGGAAGCAAATTGAAACTTCACTGAATTAACCGTTGTCCGCTGGAATAATGGTAATCTTTGGCCTGTCATTAGATAAAAGTTCTATAATGATAGTTGGTGTAGCAAGAAAAGTGCGGATGGTGCTAGTTAACCCCTTGAAATGTTACTTTGTTGATTTTGATGTGCTGGTATCATTTTGGGAGCCAGAACTTCAACAGACCAACCAGAATCTCTGCTCCAATATTTCAAGGTTGACTGATAAATGCCAGAGGATTGTTATTTTTGCATTCCATAAAACAACGTACCACTATATATAAAATTTGAGGTTTCAGAAAACTGTTGACTGGAACACGAAACGGAAAGATTGTTTTATACATAATTTATTCAGTATGCGAGACAAAAACAACAGAAGTTGATACATATTATATTAGAAAAAAATATAAAAGGTTTAACAAAATCTAAACAACAGTATTGGCATTTGTTTCTTCTGCCAAAGGGGGAAAAAATGAGATCAGGAAAAAGAACAGGTCGGATCCACTATTAATCTTCTCTAGCTATTAAAGAAAACACTTAAAAGCTAGGTTCCTCACACTGGGGAAGACTTTTGAGAAAGTCAATGTCATACAAACTTCATCCTATAAGAAAGAACTTTAATTTGCTTAAGAAGTGGCGGTTTCCTTGTCAGAAACTAGCTGATTGTACACATCAAGGTGAAATGCACACGATAAACAAAACAGTTTGGTTTAAGGTATATATAAGGGTTTAATGCTAACTAAAAAAAGTGTATTAATTTACATTCATTCTGCATAGGTCGAATCACAGTGGCTCATAAGCATGGAATGTTGGTTGGAAAAAGGATCTGGTACATAAGTGTTCAATGCCATAATTTTTTTACGCCCTGCCCCAGGGTATTTCAATGGTTTGACAGAATCCAACTAAGTGAATGTTGGAATAAAAAAAAAAACACTTGCTGATTGATGTATTAGCCATCCTTCTTGACCATTGGCAGCAAACACCATGCCATAAAAAGTTTTGTCTGAACTTATTCCTGTATTTGATGTTACTATTGTGCAGGACCAGTAATTTCGGCTACATCTTGGCAATAAAACAAACTGGAGGTCATTTATAGAGCAAAGGGTTCTATTTAGAAACGGAAATAAAATGAAAACAATGGCACAACAGGACAGAAATTGGGAACATTGCTCATTTAGCTGGCTGAATTGAATGACATTTTAATAACACAGTCACTCCAGCTAACAGATCTTTTTTTATGACAAATATTGTGTATTATGCATTACTGCAACCAATTATGAAAAAAATTATTGTTATTTTATGAGAAAGTTACATGTTTAGCCTGTCTGCATAAGCTGCCAGATTTCCAAACCGCTTATTATCAAGTGCACACATTTGAAACAGTATAATAACCATTGTTAATTTTTAGATATATAGTTGTTGAAAAACAGCTGAAGCGTTTATAATAGGATTGAACAACCGGTGATAACTATTGGATGCTTTGACATATAATCTGATAGTTAAGATTTCTAAAAGTACAAAAAATACATATATATCATGCAAATAATAAAAAAAATTACTGCATATAAAATGAAATCCTACTATATAAAAAGGACAAAAATGTGTGATAAGCCAACTTCAAATCACAAACATCAAGGAATAAATGTTTATAACACTAGCGACTAATGCAAGTCTTGATCACAAAACATATATTTTGGATAATGCAGGTCTTAATCCACAACAAATGCCCTCAGTAAAACTCATTTGATTATGTAAATGTATTGCTTAACAAAAATTGCATGACGAAGTGTCTTGATTTCTGAATACCTTTTTGATAGTCCGGATTCGAATTACAATAAGAGAAAGTCCATTGAGTTTGTGGAAGATCAATCATAAACAGAGAAAATACACAGAATCCGGCAATAGAATGCTTATTGGGAACCTAGTGCCCAGTGATTAATTTTAAGATGAATCACGGCTTTCCTGGGTACAAACATGTACAGTTGGAAAAATTGGCAATTAATATGCCCATGAGAAGTTCCATCTTCATTGGAAAAGGAGTGCCCCTGATGCATAGCTAACGGACGAATCCTCCATTCTAACACAGCGACTAGATTGAGAGTATTGTACAAACTTCAATGAAAACTTGTCCTTGTTCCCATTTTTTCGGAGGGCATCCACAGCCTACCAAATAAAAAAGAAAATGTTTTATTTAATTATATTACAGTGGTGTTTAAAGCTTTACTAAAGATTATCTCCCTTACTTCCGCATCTAGTTTGTTTGTGGTCATAACGATAATTAAATGTGTTTGGGAAACCCCTCTTACCAACAAACTGACTGAACAAGATCACAGGAAGCACAACATCTCCAGTGTAATTCATTATTTATTTGTTTGATTACAGTTTTTTTTACTCACATGACGATGTCGTTGGTGGACAAGTACAGGCGAGTCACAAGATTGTTTGATGGATTAGGGTTTAACATCGTACTTGAGAGTATTTCACTTATATGACGATGGATTGTTTACTTCACTCTGCACCTGGCATTGTAACGTGGTAAACCAGGAAGAAACCTTGTAAAAACCACCCCCTCGCAATGGCCGGAGCCACAATGTGTTGACTCCCTCATATACTGGATGTACTCAATCCGGTGAGCAGTACATCGAAGCAGGATTAGTAAGCACAAGACGCAGATAGGGCAGTTTGCAGGAGGCTTGCTGGTGCTCTCCGAGTTATAGAGCAACATGAAACTCCCAACCATCTGGTAATGCAGGCCTTCTCATTTGAGGTAAGTGATCCGTGTTAAAGCATAGTACAGCACACCTCCAATCAGAACGTCGGAAAGAATTTTTGACAACAGATGGTGCACTGGAACCTGGGAGATCAGATGACCTGTATGGTTTGCTTAAAAGACTTTTTCATTTCTATATTGGACAATGTTATATTATGTTCTTTGCATGACAATGTTTGTTACATACAAACAAACCAAAGCGGGATGTTGTCCTGTAACTCGAGCTGAAAGCTCAGGATGGCCGCTGTTACCTTACCAGAAATACTTACATTTAATAGGACCCCAATTGGATGCCTCCCACATATAGTATTTTGATATTGTGCCAGATATTGACTGAAACCTACAGGGTCCAATTTCTCAATAATATCCATACCCTGTAACATCATAAATACAAACACTGTGAAGCTGTAGAATGGGGGCAGGCTTAGGGCAAGGTATGAGCGATTCATTTTTAACGACATAATTTCATGGATACCCTATAACTTCTAGCAGTTAGGACAGAGAAATAGGTTTTACCACAGGGGGTCTTACATGTTATTTCTTTGGACTGTCACAAATTTAGAGTGTCCCAACCTATAGAAATTATAGGGTATATCATTTTTATTAAGGTTATGTTCTCCAGCAGTAAATAGTCTCTTTAAGTTAAAGAAGTGCATTGATGAAAAATTAATGCTCTAGCACTGGGAGAAACGACAGCGCAACAAAGCCACAAGTAAAAACTGATGTCCTCCATGATTATTATACCAAAATCTCAAAATGAGTTTTATACAAAGGATATTTTAAAAAGATTTAATGCTTTCAATAGCACCATTGTTAGTCATATTAAACGTATTTTGGCCCAGGACAGGGAAACGGGCAATATTTTACTTCTTAATTATTATGAACTCAAAATCCTGATTGAAAAGCATTATATCGTTTAAAATTTAAAAAAAAAAATAAATTAAATCCTCACCATTTCATCTAATGCTTTAATTGATTTCCAAATATCACCATATTTTTTGTCATAGAATGTAAAATCAAACCGATCTCCTGAAAAAAAACCCAATCTTATATTGATTTTGTTTTAAATCATAACAAAACTACTGTAAAATGCAGTATATTTCTCAAAAAAAGCATTTTGTTGTTGTTTAGTATAGGATAAAGTGTGGGGGCATTAAAAGCACTATTGATCTCAACCAAGTCAATTTGAAAACAAGATTCTTGTTAAGAAAGGGCTGTTGGCAGTGAATTCGGTCAAACGCACCTATCTCTATTGGTTAATCACGTTATGTTGCATGAAAATGGCCATAGTGACCTAGTATAAATCCCTATAAATATAGGGCAAAATATTTTACATATATAAGCTGTATGCTTACATTGCAAAAAAAGATACAGGCAACGTGAACTTATATTATTTAGCATGCACACAATCGGAGGGCTTCTGAATTCATTACAAATTACAGTGTTTCTGTTGTCCACATTGCAATTTTTAATGAACACCTTACATGTGGACACCATGAATGATGATGCATATAACGGATGATCTAAACCCAAGATTTTTTGTTCCAAGTTTGTATCTGTTCTATGATACAATAGATCTAAAAAAAACATATTATTCTGACTTTAAGTTGAGATTAACACTAGTTTTACAGCTGATACACAATCTCTAGCATATCCTGTGCTTCCGGTTCATCGCTCCCGAAACACAATCCTGTGACCATAAAGTAACAGTTTATACCAATACATTGTTTCTGTTTCGAGACCATATTATAGTCTGCAAATGTCAATTGAAGGAAATTAAAAGGATGTTTGTGTGAATCGTTTGACAGGACTAGAAACTCTGTTAGAGATTGCTGATATCATTGAGGAGGTACTACTTTTTTACATGACTGAGTGATAAGGTAGGATAAGGTGTATTCTTCCACGGAAAGCCTTTTGATTGAATCGCTACTACTACAATGAAAACAGTTCTAGAAATCTCCCTGCATTTTGTCTGTCACATTTATGATAAATTGATAGACAAAATCAAGTCAGTATATACCTACAGTATAATTTTGTAATGAAACTTACCCCAATGGCAAAAATCTGACGAGATAACAAAGAAATTTTCAGGGCTGGCTAAATAGTGACTTAGAATATGTCCATATGTTCTTTCTTTGTCTGTGGACAAAGACCCCACTAATATGGGAACAATCTTAAAACAACCCTGGTGGCTGAAAAAAAAATAAAAATACCAAATTTCCAGTAAGATTAGAATTTAAATCACTATTAAACAGTATTTTATAGAATCGTTACCATTGCGTAATTTCATGTCACAGACAATAGCAGGACAATCTGCTTCATGTTATCTCTCAGCTGTGTAACTACAGCAATCACCCATCAACAAACACAGCTGTTGGAGTAATGATAGTGACAGAGCAAGGATTGGTTGCTTGCTTACGTAAGTGTTTTTCTTCTCCCATTGGACAGCCTGTTAGTCCAGGCTGAATGAAACCATCCTACATGTCACTGTTCCTATATAATGAGGAAACAGGACATTCTTAATTCACAAAACAGAAGTTAAATAAGATCAGCTTCGTTTAAGCACTAAGCTCTGCGAGCCCCAGAATAACAGGAAGCTCTCTCTAACCATCTACCACTTTAGGCCTTCAGAAAAGAAAGCGTAAAGATTGTATTTTACACAAAAGTCTGTTTGTTTGATTGATTGGAGCTTAACATTGTACACCAGATTATTTCATTTGTTTGACACAGTATTCTCCATCTCTCACTGTGCATTTAATTAAATACAGAGGAAAACAGAGAGGAAGCATTTTAAAAACCCTCACAGCAATAACCAGTCATGTTGTTTTTGTTTTATTGGAGCTTCACCACTATCCAAGGGTATTTCACTTATATAATGGAAGATTGTCCAATCATCACCATTCCTTGCCTAATTACAATGGAAAACCGGGAGGAAACTTCACAAAAACCATCCCCGCCATTGCTGGAGAAACATAGTCTGACTCCAACATATACCTGATGCTCATCAGGCTGATGAATCCTGTGACAGGTACATTGAGAAAATGCACACGCTCACTTGTCCCATTGTGCAACTCTCTAATACACTGGAGCACAACAAAAAAACAAACTTTTGTTACTAAAATTAGGTTGATGTATGTAGTATTATCCTAAAGTAACAAGTGAAATACTTACCCTTCCATTATTTTAGCTATATATGGTAAATGCATTTCTATACTATGTTCCTTTTCATCTACATCCAATCGCATGTAATCAAAGGCCCCCGTAGCATGAAGTTCTGCATTTACTGTTGGCAGAGAAAATACAGTATACTTAATATCTCAGGTTTCTGTTAATCACTTAGAATAGATTTATTGATTACTGTTTTACACCATGCTCAAGGGTATAGACTTTTTAAAATGTATTATTTAAACAAAAACTTCTTTCCCTTCTTGAATATAAACCTACATCCCCTATCACAATAAAACGCTAAATGTCTTATAGTGCTACGTTAAAATAAATGTAAAGACAAAAGATTAAAAGATTCTATTGGGACAAAATAACTTCATAATTCATGTCAAATCGAATGGTAAGATTTTAGTTGCTCATCAAGTTTTCATTTCAGATCTTTATGCTCCCGTCTGAGATCAATTAAAATTCTATTTTCAATGAATTTGTATTCAAAATGATATAAAAATCTTTAATTAAAACATGAGAGACAGAAATAGAAGTTATAACAATGAATAGCTAAAAAAAGTATTTTTTACTTCGGACATTGAAAACGAAATTACAGGTTGGATAAAAATTTCACAGCAGACACTGCCATCTTCCAAATTTAAAGTATCCTTCACCATCATTCTGTTTTATTATTCAGCTTTTGTTCCTCACATAGAAATGTTCAATAACCAACTCCAATACAGAATTTATCCATACATTTATGATTATTAACCCAGGATGCTGAAAAAAAAGTGACACATATGGTAGATGTAAAGGCCGTCATTTTGTTTCCAAATCCTCCGTTTTCTATAACTACCACTGTCTTTCGATCCGGTTTTCGGCTTAAAAGAGGTTCTTCTTTGTTCTAACTTTTAACATTATGTAATTTGTAACTAACTGAGGCCATCAAATGTAAATTCAGACATTCCATCCATATTGAGGCCTGGAAATCCCAACTGTCGGTGTGATACATGTCAAACATTTTATGTGGGATTAGACAGATGCCGAGAAAAAGAATAAATATTTTAAGAAATTTGTCAGAAAGAGCCAATGATCCAATGGACCACTCATAGCACCAAAACTATGAATAGCACCAAAAAAATCTTGCTGACTTTCTATTCTTTCTTAGTTTTACTTAAAGCACTGCTAAAAATCATTACTTTTCTAATCCAAGTCACCAACCAAAAATACTGCTATCTACGCTGGTTTTTATTTGATTTCACTTTGTACACAAAAAGGTCATTAATTTGTATCAAACCTACCACTAAATTTGTTCTACAACCTTCAATAGTATTTTGTCTAACATTTCCACAACTCCTCTTTTCAGTCCAAAGAATGATTTTAGACACTCTTATTTTCCATTTTTGTCAATGATACTTTGGTTAGAGTTAAGTGGACTTACCAGCTTTATCTATGGTTAGGTCATATAAAGGGGTTTGGTATTTATCTGTGTTGGTCAAACAGCACCCGGGCAGACGAGCATGGTGAGATGGACCTAGTATAAAGATACGCTTTCTGAAATAAAATGATAACAAGCAGATGAACAACATTTAGATTAAGTAAATATTTTAAGCTCCATTGGCTACATGGAGAAATTTAACAACAATTTTTTGTTTGTTTGATAGGCCATTAGGGGTTACTTTTACTACATCTCAGAGTTATATCACACAAATGATGGCAAACCTAACCACTGAATGAGGGATTTTTGATTGGGATGATTTGTAGTAATGATTTCAGGGCATTTTCCTTTTTTACAAAGTCTTTACTTATGTTTTTAATGGTGGCAATATATTTTAACGGTAAATAGCTGTATTCACACAACCATACAATGTGAACTGTTGGAAATTTAATGTTCCTCCATTGCTCAGTAATGGCAGCAGGACTGTGCTCAGTACATACAAATTGGTTTGTTTGTTTGTTTGATTGGTGTTTAACGTCGTACTCAAGGGTATTTCACTTATATGACGACGGACAGAAA
>JAVFBW010128222.1:0-14062 GCA_034783835.1 Mopalia ciliata
CAAGATTTGACTCCATACGTTGATAAAACCACAGTAATCATGTAATTGGAATAAGACCGCTAATGACTAAATACATTTAAAATGTTAATGGCAAGCCAGAATAAAAACAATTCCTAGCGTTTTTAGTTCTTATAGATTTTCAGACTTAAAGTAGGGATATTATTTATTTATCTTTAGGACCTATCGATCAGCAAGAAAACATCTTGTGTTTGTGGGAAACAAAACCAAGCTCACAGTTCGCGGCAACCATTAAACCTTTTATGAGGACTTATCTTTTTATTTATTTAGTCATAAACAGAGAGAAAGCAATTTCCTAAAGACCGTTTAAAAGGAAATATATGACACCGTTGTAACCATATCCTAGAACTAATCGCTTTTTCTTTGCCTACCACGCCGAACGGAGATACTGCTTCTGCATCACTACATTTTCTAATATTACTTAAGAATATTTTATCGGACTTGCAGAACAAAAATAGAGATATTTATATATATTTTTTTTTTCTTTCCAGATCGAAGTGATATCAGGTCAAAGTGTCAAGAATAATGGCGTCGATACTAAGGAGTCCCAACCCGTTGGCATTACGCGTTCCTCTTAACTCTACAATTCTAGAACTTTTAAATGGGTCTGACTATTCTCCAGGTAGTATATGGGACCCATGGCCATGCAACGCCAGCGAGACGGAATGCAAAGAGTCCTATTTTAACTACACCGATCTAAACAATACAGTTACAGGTATTGTCGAGCCCCCGTTTCCGCTCTGGACAACTATTATATTCGGAGTTTTAGCTGGATTTGGCAGTCTTATGACAGTGTTAGGAAATTTATTAGTGGTTGTATCGTTCTTTTTGGAGAGAGCCATACGTCAACCAACTAACTATTTCATAGCTTCTCTTGCCCTGTCTGATTTACTTATTGGAACGTTTTCAATGCCTCTCTTAACCACCTATTTGCTGCTGGGCTACTGGCCCTTTGGTCCCTGGATATGTGATTTGTGGCTTGCTTTAGATTGGACCGTATGCTTAGCTTCCCAATACACAGTTTTCTCAATAACAGCTGATCGTTTTTGTTCGGTGAAAATTCCTGCCAAATATCGGAACTGGAGATCTGATCGGAAAGTTCGAGTAATAGTCGCGGTTATATGGATTTTACCCACCTTTGTTTTCTTTACTTCAATTATAGGCTGGCAATTTTTCGTTGGAGAACGAACCCTCACAGACACCGAGTGCGAAGTTCAGTTTATGAGCAATCCTTTGTTTCTGATCCTATTAACTGTAGTATATTTCTGGATAACACTTGTAGTTATGTGCATTCTATACACAGGTATTTACATGGTAGCGTTAGACCTTCAAAGGAAATCTGAAGCTAAGCAAAAGAAAATGAACAATGCTATTGGAATGATGTCACAACAACTCCGTCTAGGTCTGACGTTAGCACGCGCCACAGCCTTGCAGCAGACAGACTCTGTCAACCGCCAACCGGAAGCCGTCAATAATGGCAGTCCTGCGCAACAAGGTGTCACTACCACTAGTTTCACAAGCAGTGATAAAAATACAGCTGACCGTGATGAAGACCGGTCAAGTAGCCCAGCATTTCCCTCAGACGAGGAGAACAGCAGTCAGTCTTCAGCCATCCCTAAAAAACCACACCATCACCACCATGCCAAACAAGCATCTGGTAAGGGCAAGAAATCTCGATCTGCAAAATCTTCTTGTGACTGCGACGAAATGAAATCCTTAGTTCCTAAAAAATCAAGTAGATCTTTAAGTGGCGCCCCTAAACTGGGAATGTCAAAAAGTAATGTGAAACCAATTGAGAACAACAAGGACGTAACCGAGGAGGTAAAGGTAGCACTTCTCCCTCCGACAGAAACATTGTCGATATCTGATAATATTTCGTCCAAAAACGTTACATTTGAGGACGAAAGCGGTTTGTTAGAGACTAACTTAGATTCGTTGGATAACGAAAGCAGTAAACTGGATACTGCTTTTGAAAATCCCATTCAAAAGTCATCTAACAGAAATATGCAAGATCTTATGAGTTTTAATGATAAACTTGGAGACAAAAATGTCAAAAATATGAACTCACCACCAGAGAAGAAATCAACTGCTTGTCCTAATGCCATTTTACGTGGATCGAAATATATTGATCCTGAAAGTATAAAAATGATAACTTCTGAAAATATTAGACTGCTTGGGGATTCATCCGCTCAGTTCATAGAAGACATCAAGATGAACCCCGAGGAAGAGGAAGATGTATTCAATTCATCTAACTCCTCTCCAATATGGCAGCGGCGGCCATGCTTAGCACAGTTTGAAAAGGCCCCAGCGTGTACTGTCCCATCAGAGACAGTCAGTCAAACGACTGTAGAAGTGAATGTAGATAAGCCCAGCACGAGTTCGGAGAGTGCTCGGCCTGTGTCAATGGCTAGTGTTCAACTTGACGTTCTCGATGACGAAGACATTGATAAGGAATGTGCTCAAATTTCACAAATGTCCAATATTAAACCGCCTGGTATGGAAGATAATAATTTAGATAGGACACCCTCTAAACGAAGCAAGTTGGGTAGTCCTCTTAAAAACTTGGTTAAGACAGTCAGTGCTAAAAAAGCCAAGAGACGTTCAAAACGAGACAAAATTAAGACCAAGTCCAAATCTGAAAATAGGGCGCGTAAAGCCCTACGTACAATCACCTTTATTCTGGGTGCGTTTTTACTGTGTTGGACTCCATATCATATTCTGATATTAGTTCGAGGTTTCTGTGGTTATGACGACTGTGTGAATGTTCATCTCTATAACTTCTCCTACTGGCTGTGTTATATCAACAGCCCAATCAACCCGTTCTGTTATGCCTTTGCCAATGTACAATTCAAACGAACGTTCCTGAGGATTTTACGTTTGGACTGGCACAGGACGTAGCTGGGGGAGTAGTTCAGAGATTCATGTCACTAAAATAAATGGTAAACACTCATTATATCTACAGTTTCCTAGAAAACTGGCTATCCAGTAAAACTGTAAAAAGTGCGTTGCTTGCGGATGCTTTGAAGTTGTTATCATTTTGTTTCTGTTTTATCTGTAGACAATGTAAAGTTACGGTATGTCATGTTGAACACAGATACTTTTAGATACCAGTTATAGAATGAAGCTATAGCTTGAGTTGTGGAGATGTTTTGTTTATCGTTTTTCAAGAGATTAAAAGGTCTTTGGCTATTGATTAAACATATACTTTGTTTTACGAGCTCTATTTTGTTTTTGCCGGGCATGCTGTATTCGAGTAATAAATTCTGTCAGGTAAACCTCGTGTAAATATCTTGACCCCTACAACGGAAGTGAATAAGTATCTTTTTAAAGGTAGTGCTGGTGTCGTGTTGAGTTTAATCATGTCCCTTAGCTCCATGCTTCCGATCGGAAGAAACCTACTCTGAGTAAGTACAATTCCTCTGTGCCCAGCCAGCTATCAGCCTTCCCACTTTGACGTAATTAAATAGACCTGGTAATGAAGCCAGTGGTGATTTGGTGCTTCTGTCATACCTGTTCATCAGAGAGACGCGTTCCTTCTGCGTCCGGCCACAGACGTAATTCCAGTGTTATTTACCGTTCTCTCCACATCTCGATTTATTCCTGGCCACTCTCTTGGGCTGTCATCTAAACCATAATATACGACTATCGGTATTCTCGCTGCCCTGTCGCAAGCAAGCTTACGTCCTTCAGTAGTTAATTTATTTCTTTAATTCGTAAAAATTTATTACCCCCTTTCTTATCTTAATTTCTCACGAACATGTAGATGCCAAGTTTGTGAGAAATGAGAAAGCTTTATTTGCTCTCTGGAGGTGAATAACCAATTTCAATAGAATGGAGAGAAGGCTGTGGCTATCCTGGACGGCCCAATGGAGATGTATTTTCCTTGTCGAGAAGATTTCGTTCCAGGCCAACAAATTACAACTAAAATGAGACGACGACTGTCTGAAGCTAAAGAGGCTACAATTAACTGTCCGCCAAGGAAATTGTTTGGATATTAGGGTCGCTTTCAGGCGCCATATTGGAGATATAAACGGGGCCATTTACTTTAATTAACCATTGGTACATAATAGCGAATCTTCTGAACAGAAAATCCATTCTACGTTTTTGACAACTGATTAAAGAACCTCTATTCTCGATCTTTGCACAGCGTCAAAACATGATGGAATGTTAGAATTTATCTTTCCGTTTTGTTCTAGGATAAAATTTTGATATTAAATTAAATATATTGATGTGAATACATTTATGTGATTTGGTTTGATGGATCAAGCGAATATATCCTACTCTGCCTATCACTCTTGTGCGCTTCATTTGTCAGTGTCAACATCAAATCTTAGCGAGCCTGACTTCGCGAGCCATTCACTGAAAAAACGTCGTTTTAAGGAGCAACTTTTTTACGCCACAAATCAATCAGATATCTCTTTAATCATCATTCCTCCAACTGTTTTTTGTCTCTCGCCGTGATAGTGAAAGTCAAAAACTGTTCGGTGTGATGCGGGAACATGCCTCTCAGATATTCCTTCTGGCACTCCAAAAGTCTCTGAATGATGTTCACATGTCGCCTGAGTGCATCTCTCAAAAGCGATAAAGCCGGGAGTAATCACATAATGTAGAAAGTGCGAAAATCGCTCTTAGATGGATTGCTTCTATGTTTTATAACACTGGAAAGAGGTGTTTTTCTTCCAATTGCATATTGAACAGGAACGGAAAAAGTTTAAGGTCCGTGGCTAGTCTAACGTTAATAAGTAAGCTTGATTTAGAGTTTATCTTATACTTCACACTGTCCATATTTAATGTAGGATACATGCCGGTGTGCAGTGTCGAAGCATACTATCAAATATACATTTTTCATCCCCAAGTTGAGTTGAATGACAATGCGTAATTCCTATAGCTGCACTCCATCGGTCATACTATTTGTTTAAAACTTGCTGGATCCCTTGGTGAATTTTCCGAACAACCGTTGTATTTAGTCACTTATACAGAAGAGTATAAATCTCAACCATATACATGTATATATTTTTTAGAAAGTTTGAATATTCGGGATTACAAATTTGTGAATCGGGTGAAAAACCAACAATTGCTTTTAAAAACATTGCAAAATGAGTATATGTCAACAGAAAAAATAAAGGTTTCAAGTTTTATTTCTTTAAGTACAATAATGATAAGAGATTAGTTGAGCTTTTAGCATAGTCCTTGAACAAGAAAGCGGTGTTTTAAAAATTTTGATTAGATGGATTTTTTTATCTATCCCACCTTGGAAAGTCTTATAAAAATGTAAAATACAACTTTTAGAAAACATTTAAATAAATTAAGGATGAATTTGTTTAACAAAGAGGCCCAATTTACTAGATCTCATTGTGCTCTTGACAATGGTACAACTTTGCAGTTTTCTAACAAAATTTTTTTTCTAGAAATACGCACTAGAAATGTAGAGTCTGCTTTAAACTGATGTATCAGAAATAAGCAATTAAAGTTTTGTCAGTTAATTGTATATGATAAAGGGAAAACTCAATTATAGGCCCAAATTTAAACGGTTTTTATTTAGAGATTTGAATTATTTTTCCCCACCAACATATAATTTGAACACCTAACATTTTATCCAAATAATAAAACTAAGTTCATTTTGAGCCGAAGGTATTTTGTTGTCTGAAAAATAATTCTGTATCAGATAAACTGACTGTTTGAAAAAATCGTGCCCCTTGTCAACAGCTACCCTGGCTTTTCTGGGTTCTCCTGATAGCCGGGTATAAACTCTAGTTACCCACCTGAACTATATGCTTATAGTTGTTGCTAAGATAGGTTTGATAGCATGGTCATTACGCTTGTTCCTTCTATAGTCCATTATATTATCCGCAGATAGATGCAAAGGTCAAGGACTAACACGTTATGTCCGATACTGTAGATATTTATAGACATTTTTGCGACAAAATCTCTGTTGCCAGAAGAAGCTGATGGTATAAGCAAAGGAGTAACAGAGAAAACAGACAAACATGTCAACATCCAGGCTTGTGTTACAAGGAAGGCTGGTAAGTTTTACCGGTTTCCACATAAGACAGTATGCCTACTAAAATTGTTTTTTTTTTTTATCTAGGACATTGACTTATTGCAAAACATTATTCACCAAAAACCATTTCACGATAGTCTTTTGTCAATAAATTATACATAGACATACATGTTTTGGGTCCGATTATCGTAAACATTTAAACAATATCAGTCAATGTTAAAGGCACAGAAGCGCAGTGGCATGGCATGTCCACCAAATATGCGTTACCAAGTCAGTAACCAAATTCGCTCTAAAACGCTATCCTCTTGGTTGTAGGCAATCTATTCAGTCTTACGTTATCTTGTGTGATGTTGCCCTTTTAATTCGGCCGCTAATGTCAACGGTATGAATCTATCGATTAATCATTCAACCAATCAATCGATTACTCCAAAATAATGATTCCATAAGTGAATCGAAATTGTTATAAAATGGCAACTTTAATCGGTGGTTGTAATTGGTAATTTGTAGTTACACAGGCTGTAACCATGAGCAATATGAGGGAAAATATTAAGTTTTCAATAAAGTAAAGTCCATTGGGCCAGGCTTGTTAATGGTGAAGAACATTGCCGTTATTTAAGTAGCGTACTTTGAGATTGGCCTATAACACCATGGAATCAATCATTTCATCAAAACAAATCAATCAATCAACACATGCCACACCCAATCACCAATCAATCAACTGACCACACATCCATCCTTATGTATCATTAAATCATTCATTCAATCAGTCGTTGCATTTATAAAACTAGCTACGTACGAATAATATAGAAAGACACAACCTGTTGTGGTCGACAATAAACACAGGCATTCATACTCTAATTGTGTTTACATTTTTCACAGTATGGATTTATAATCTCGCAAAATTATAGGGACCTGTCAAATTGCAAGGTAAAAACATCTCTTCCTTGGATGCTTATAATCTGATTAATGATAAAGTTGTCCGAACTATTATCCATAAATCATCCAGTTCAAAGCGATAAGATTTAACTGCAGAGTGTTTAGTACTTTTGGTAAAAAGACCTCTTTTTTACTGGGTGATTAAATCTGTTAATAATAAAAACATTTTGCCCTAACCAGATAGTTGGCCAAATAAAATTCTATTCGTTAAATGATAACTGAGTTTATACAAGTGGAACTCAAAACACAATCTTTGCTCTGCCTGTCTGATCCCGCAACTGTGAGTATCTTGTTCTCTTACTGACCCTTCTTCGACATAGCGCTCATAAGTTCAAATCTGTCTTTCGACCTCCGGTCATATGAATGAGATACACGTCGAGCTCCGGCAATCACGAGAGTGGTTTTAGAGATTTTTATTTAATTTTTAAGCACAGTGTGAATTTGACAATCAGCGGTCATATAAACGAAATACCCGTGAGTACGGCGTTACCGGAAATCTACAAATCGAATAAAGATAAATCACCTTACATTTTAGACTCAAGTCCATAAACAAAATAATTTTATCTCAAATGCTAGCTGTTTGTAGATGCCGGTTTTGTTGTCATTGCTACATAACATAACTTTAAAAGCGCTTAACGTGGAAACCTCATGACAATATGGTGGGATTTGATTTACTCCTACTTCAAAATGTAGTTTAGGGGAGATAACTTTAGCTGTGTTATACGATGCAGAATGGGATTCGTTTTACACGCTTCGTCTCTTGGCACCATTTAATGTCAAAGACATTCCAGATCTGGTCTTAAACGTGCGAGAAATCAACACAAATATACAGTTCACAAATTGTATGTGATAAAACATAAATCTTTTTTTTTAACCGGTAGTAAATTGTCACTACGAACATAATATTGGTTCGAAAATAGCAATAGTTTTCATAGTTTTGTATAAATTCAAAATACGACGAAAGAGGTGTAAAAATCGGCGATTGTTAATTTATTTAAAAGAGGTCATGCATTCTTAGACGAGATAATAGCGAGCATACAACCGTAATGATGATGAACAGGCCGGTCTATGAAGGCAAAAAGCAATACTGTACATCGAGCGTCTTCTCTTTTATTTCATACATCAAATGATTGGAAGTTATTTTGCTGGGGACCAAAAAAAAGGAACTGTTATATACAATTTGTACTATGCAACTCGCATACACACTCTACTCAAAGGCCTTGTTTTCCAACTCCAAGTGTTGTACGTAAAAACGTATGACGGCAGGTGATCGCAGATATAAATCTGTCCAAGAAAGGTTGAACAGAACAAACAAAAAATAAAAAAAATTCGCGCACTTTACCGCTATGGCGTCTTATTATAAGTTTGTACAACGGAAGACTGATTTGGAAAAAGAGGTTTCCTGTTTTCTTATTTATGAGATCGTGACAAATAGGAATAACATTTCCGGAAAAAAATGGAACCAATTTAGATAAATGTATTATAATGGGACATAACTCAAGGCTCAACCCAGTGACCATAAGCAGACAGGGTAACACACTTCTGACTGACTTAAATGTTTAATTAAATATGCATTGTATTAAAACATCGGTATAACTAATCATGCCATTTCTGTGTGAACAGGGGAAAACCAAATACTAAATACAGACATGAGATACATAGTCCATAATTGCTACCTTGAGGCTGTAAGTCGCCGGATCGCTCTTTGTGGGTATAAATGCCAATCAGGTTCTTCGTCGAAATAAACTAGATACACATGTTGATTGAATGGGTGATGATGTTAATATTAACTTTGACAACAATGGCCCATAGGAGTATTAGCCCGATTCCCTCTCCTCAAATCCAAACGCAGTTTATCTGTACATAGCAAAATATAAGCCGTTGGTTCAGGCAGGTTACCCCCTCCACCCCTCGCCCCGCCGCCCTCCACGACATCCTTCATATTGAAGATTTATTGGACGCCTATACGTGCAGCACCATTGAAACGATATTCAGCACCGTTTGTTTATTGACGAAAGTTTCGCGGGTTAAATGGGAAACTTCGGCAGCTCTCAGAAACAAAACAACCAAGACTCAAAGATAATGGGAAAAGAACTATTAGACGTGGAAATCTATCGCGTCTATACTATCTGAAAGAAGACAAAACAGCTATCGAATATCCATCAAACGATCCAGAGAAGATGAGTTTATTGGCGAAACGATTTGTGGCACAGACAACTGGAATTGGAAGTTTCCTTTGAAAGCGATTTATCTTCTTCGGTATAAATATAAAACAGATGGTACATAGAGGATCGCAGATATCTACCCACCATAGGACACAACGGGAGACGACACACGACACATGGCGTTAATGAAGACAAACTATATACATTATCATTTGTCTGAGGCGAAGATTTTTTAAAACACGACTTTGACCAAAAAAAGATTGTCTTGTTAGCAAAAACGAACACACCACATAGGGCCTGTCGTCCAGGGGAAAGCGAAATCACGAATGGATACGAGATTTGCATGATAAACTATCTAAATGTAGTCACCGGGCCTGTCAGTCAAATTCAGTACATTGACCTTTGCGAAATGAACGGTTTTTTTTTTTAAATTATGTGTGTACCCAAACTATGGATGGCTATCACCTGAGGTAAGAGTAAGATATTTGAGCAGTGTATTGTCATGGAGGCATAAATTTCCATATTTGACAGCGCTTCAGTTCAACATTAAATAGCCAGCCACCTTTACACAAATCTACAACGCCGCAAAGTCTATAAACAATTCCAACCTTTCATAAACCATAAAGTGCTTTGTTGAACGGTCAACCGTTGTAATAAAGCCAGCACTAATGGCAAGCCGTTTTATCACTTCTGCCTTTATTCTACATATATCGAATAAGTTTTGCTTTTATTTTACTTATGTAAAATTCTTTTCTACATATGTGAAAATCTTTTTTACTGAAGTTGAAAAGATTCTCACTTGTGTGAAAACAATTTCACATATGTAAAGTAAAAATTTATTTTACATATCTAGAATTCCTTTCAATATATGTAAATTATAAATAAATTATATATAAATTATTTTCCACATAAGTAAAATAAAACACCATAACCTAACTATTTCACATGTGTGGAAAAGAATATCACTATCCACTCACCTTTTTATTTTACGTAATTGAAAAAGATTTCCACATATGTTGAATAAAGGCTTATTTTAGATATGTCGAACTCTTTTTCACATATGTTGAATTCTTTTTAACATAAGTGAAATTCTTTTCAACATGTGTAAAATAAATTAATAATTTTACACATGTGAAAAAGAATTTCACGTGCTTTGAATTCTTTTCCACAAATGTTGACTTTCACATATGTCGAAAAGAACTCAGCATATGTAGAATAAAGGTAGACGTGATAAAACGACTTGCCATAAGCACTGTTTGATTTTCCTTTTTAACACCTATAAAACTAAAAGCATGATTATATGATTTCAGTAATAAAAAAACAGTTAGACTGTTTGAAACTTAAATTTAAAGAAGAAAGCAAGTTTGTTTACATCAGAATCATATTACTGCGCAAAGAGAAACCCCAATGACTGAACTGTCCGAGCACGTGGATTTATTCTATAAAATTACGCACCCCGGAAAAACATTCGAGAAAACTTAGTTCAATTTTAAACACTAAATAGCGGCTTTATTTTGTTTAATTATAATGTAACAAAGAATGGAACAAATTGTCCGGTTGCCAAGTGTTGATCTGCTTGCTACACATGGTCGAGGGATTTCCCTAGGCACGTTAGGGGGCGCTGTCATAGAATGTAAACAGTGAAAAATAGTTCCGTTTCAGACCGTACGTATATGAACCATCTGATACGGATAAATATACGATGCCTCTGTATCTGTGTGGTGAGACTCATAGGTATATGATAAATATTCATCTCTATACAGGTTTTCATGGCACGCAATACAGTGTACATGGAACACTGGCGCCTTCGTTATAAGAAGGTCTAACGCCTGCAAGTGGTTCTCCACGATAAGTTGGTATTGTAAGGCTATTAAGTGGTCGGCTAACGGCACTTCAGACAATGGAGAGGATAGCAATGATTTTTATATCCCAATATCATCTATTAAACTTTGCTGACAACATCTCAGGGGGGGGCAGATTGCTTATTTTCACAAGGTTTGTAACTTAACGCCTTTCCCCATGTCATTTCTACAAGACTAATGAGTGAGATTTTCGTGCAGACAGGATTTTATCACATACTGTTAACGTTGCAGAATAATCTGGATGGCAAATACAAAAAGTGTTCATTTTTGTAAATCTCTTCAATGGATCATCCTTAGTTGTCTCAACTTATACCATGTTGCTGTTGTTATACCATAGGGTTACTCCATAATTCGCGGACTTTTATTAGCAATCCTACGTCGCTCTCCTTTGGAAAATATCAACTGTTTGGCCAACGCACAAATCGTCTTTACACTTTCATCTGTATCATTTCTCTCGGTAGGGGATCAGTCTATCATCATTTGATATACAGTTATTTGGTTGTATTTGAATGACATAAGCGTTTAGTATTTACAACAGCACCTTTGTCTGACCACTTGGTATTTTTTTTTTTAATTAATAAAATAGCTTTTCAGGGCATGAGAAAAATTGAAACAACAAACACGCTACCACGCCATAGCCAAGTTATACACACTTCTAAATATTTCGAACAGCTAAATTGTTGAAGATTTTATGTCCCATTTACTGTAGTCAGGTGGAAACAATTTTATTAGATCTATCATTTAAATTATATTACTTTCTTTCACCTGCTTAATAAGATATGCCATAGCTCGTCATACATTTAACTTATACCAATTGTATTGAAGTATATGTCATTGGAAAAGGGGGTGATCTCATTCTCAAATGTAACAATATTCCTGTTAACAACGTCGGTATAGGCTGTAAAATTTTACCTAGGTCAGCTTTTAAACAGTGCAATGTCTCCTGGTAAGAAGTAGAATCGATTATATTTAATACTGTCTGCTGAGGGTGTAATAACAAAACTAAAAACATAGAGTTATCCGAAATTAATCCGCACTCAGGACATGATAGTCTCAATGTGTGATGCGTATTTTAGGACTTCATATCACATCAACTAACTATTCTTTCGCTTATTGGAACAACAAAGTATTTTACGATTGGCTTTTCTCATACTTTCTCGCGTTACTTGTCATATACAGGCTGTCATTGCTTATTGGGGGTCAAGGTTCATTGTTGCCAGTATATCAAGATTCCCATCATTTGATTAAAACCATCGCCGTCTTATCTCTAATACTTGTGTACATCCCGCTTGGTCATAAACAAGGACCCTCTTGAGTACAGTGATATTCGCAAAAACGGCGTAAATTGTGCGCTCGTAGCCAAGTATTTACATCTGTATACATACACCGGCACTATTCTGTGCTGTCATTCCCTGTATATCATCCCAACCCCTTTTTGACAGATGCTTACAAATTAATTCATTGTAAATAAAAGGATTGTTCCATTTAATGTTGACCCACATTGTAAATAAAAGGATTGTTCCATTTAATGTTGACCCACATTGTAAATAAAAGGATTGTCCATTTAATGTTGATCCACATTACACGTTTTCAATATATTAAGCAGCTGGATGTTTTCGTAACAGCGGCTAAAAGTAGTTCTCCGCTTCTTGACTTCCTGGTAAGATAGTCATGACGGAGTTTATCCTAAAGATGCCAGTCTACGTTGAAAAGCTAAATTGTCCTTGATGGTTCCAAAATGTAATTGTATGATGTCCAAGTCCAAGTAGCCCGTGCCATTTAGAAAGTGCTATAGGAAGGAGGGGGCGGGAGCACTGTCAATTATTATTTTATGGAGCTTCCACACTGATGCCTTAACCTATTTTGTTTGTTCTTTACATTTCTTTCGACCTATGCGTCCCAGCTAAGCGCTGAACTAAACGGAGAGTTGCTGTATTAATAAGCATTCTTTATTGGAGGAGATCGGTATGGACTTAGCCATATTTTTTACAGGAGCTTCATTTCCACAAGATAATCAGTCCAAAATGCTGACCTTACACTTCACAGCCTCAGTCTATAAATAAACAGCAATAGTTTCATACCCATCAGTTTTCCCCCCATAAATAGCGTTCTGTTGTGCCGGTGTTGTACTATCCTATTAAAAGCATATGGCTCTGTCCATTCAATTGTTGTGCTGCACTGGGGTGGGGAGATCGATTAACGTTGGGCGTGGTGGTGTCCTGAAACATCTGTTATTTCCAGTAAAACCCTTGGGCAGCCACAATATTTCCGAACATATCTCACCTCCTTAGAAGAATATTCACAGTTATTAATAAGGCATTTACTTGTTAGTTAAAATGTCTTTACCAATACAGAAGAGAACCTATTCATTGCACAAAATGTCAATACTCAGATGGGAAATATATATTTATAGTTCGTGATATAAATAAATAATGGTGGCAATTGAAGATCGACGCATGTGATTTTTTTCTGCACAAACTAGGCGGCCTGTCTCTATCAGTTGTCATTGTAAAATATTTACTGGATGTAGCATAAGATTCGTGGCACCTTTGGCCTAGTTAGACACTATATCGATTACGTTTATCTAAATATAAGCTGAAAAGATTTCCAAGGTATGCTGTAAAAATTCTTGATTCTTTCATGTCAGTTAGCTGATACTTCCAAACTGATTGATAATGTTATAAATAAAAGGTATCTACTTTTACAAAGCATAGTTTCTTTCTCTACAATAAAAATATGCATATACTGTAGGTAAATCTATATCTCTATTACAATGTATTAATGAACTGAACAGAACACTTTTGTCAGGATAAAGTTACTTAATTGTTATGGACAAATACATTGATCCACGTTTGTGCTTCGATATCAAATTACTTACACGTTCCAAACGCAAATACTAAGGTAGTCGAACCTTCGTCGGTCAAATAAAATAAGGAGATCTATCAAACGTAGTACTATCTATGAGGATCAGCTCCTTGTCAACGGCCATTTATGATGCCAGTAAGTAGTATAGTAAGAGCAGCTGAGTTAGTATTTATTAGTACATAATAAGGAACGTTTGTGCGTTACCATGTAGTAAA
>JAVFBW010128233.1:0-14059 GCA_034783835.1 Mopalia ciliata
GTGGTGGTGGGGGGGGGGGTCATTTAATACAACGTCAGCACAATAACTTCTTGTTGCTAATAATTTTAAAAACTCGTTATTTATTTAAAATATATATATATGTTGAAGAATCATTATATCGTGGCGAATGTCTGACAAAATAGTTCAGAAACAAAAATATATTTAAACTTAATATTGCAAGATGATCAAACAGCCAAGGTACAACACCGAAATGATCTGTTTGCGGCTTCATTGTATTACAATTTGTGGTTATTCTGTGTTATTGGCTGTTTGTTGCCAGTGGTGTCAGGGGTGGTGTCCGCCACCAATTGAGCCAGCATGCCGTCATTTGAGTGAAACAACCTTTAGTACGGCGTAAAACCCCACTCAAGCAAACACAGCTAAATTTATTTTCTTAACTTACAAAAGACCAGAACCGAAATGTTGCTTTTAAGGCAATTTGCATAAAGAAATGTTAAACAGGAATTTATTTTTGAAGATTACTTGTCACTTCTAAATGACGGCAATAGACAAACTTTATGCAAATTCAGGACTTCTAATCATAACTTACCAATCGAAAGTGGCAGATGGGTCAAAATGGACAGAAATATGAGGCTCTGTACCACATGTAACACAGGTCGCATTGGTGACGAGTATCATTTTTCTGTTTATGTGCCCCAAACTATGCCACTTACGTCGCCAGTTACTCCCTGTCCATGATATAGACAGGTCTCAACCTACACAATTTTCTGAACAGGTATATGTTCTAACTAAGAGAGATACTAATGTTAAAAAAATGTTTCATATCAACAACGTTACAAAATTAAATGGCCTATGCAAATTTATAAAAGATGGTCTTAAATTGTGTAATTTTTAAGGTAATATAGTCGCCATGTATGTATATAATTCTGTACTATGTCTTTAATTGTTGAACCATATGTATACTTGTTTCTGCCTCTCGTACCATCCTGAATGGTCAGAGTGAAATAAAGATTATGTTATGCATAAATAATATACCCACCATAGCTGACATGTGTATATCTGTTACCATAGGTTTTGTACTTTCAAAATTATTTTTTTTAAAACATTTTCTTTTTCGTTTAACTCTTATAATGGGGGGGAATTATTTATTCCATTATGGACATTTAAAAAAACTCATTAAAAAAAATCATAAAAAACTAGCACGTCGCTACTGGTTTAATAATTTACCAAACAAAATGGAATAAATTCATGACAGAGGGCGGCGATTTTTACTATTTATGGAGGTGTGCAATATGTCGATCTTCTTTTAGACGTCTAACTTGTTTTGCAGAGCAATACGTTTGTTGATTGTTTTCTTTATTTTCATTGAGTTTCAAGGGCTGCTTAGAGATTGTGTATTTTAAATAGAAACAAGTTTGTCATTAACTGAAGTGGCATCTCTCACACTTTCACGGTTTTACATGGACACATGTGCAATGGGGCTAAACGCTCGGATTAATTTTTAACAGCCGGTAACTGCAACGCGGAAGAGAGGGAAGCTTAATTCAATAAAATAACCAACAAAAAAGCCACATACGAGGTGTTTTTGGAAGGCTCTGTGAAATCCCAAATTCTAAAGGCGAGAGATTGTGTTTTTAACCATGGGTGATTCGCCGGGCTTTAAAAAAAAAGGCGGGCGAGAATGGAATAGCAAGGGTTTGTAAAGTAACCCATTCAAATGACAAGCAAATTAAATCCACCCCTTTTCGTGTGGATGGCTAGAATTGTCCCCCTTTTTTTACTAGGGTTGTACGGCTTTGAAAGGATGAATCTTCAAGGGTTAAAGAATAAGGCGATGAGAGAATGTACGTACGGCCTTACTTGGCCGCGCTGTAAGCAGTTGAAATACACGACTGTCCGCGATTGCATGTAACAGATTAACACTTGCACAGATAGCCTCTTAAGAATTTGTTTGCTTTAGGCTTAAGAAGGGATTCGGGCTAACGCCAAGGTGTCTAATTGTGTCTAACAGAAACCCCCGTGATGGTGCGCCACAGGAAAGCGCTGGTTATTCTTTAAAGCCCTAATAGCCGATAAACAAACCCTTAATGTGCTACACTAACACAAATTACCCCAACAATAGCCAACTTGTTAAAAAACGCGAAGTGTACTTAGTCGTGAAAACAAGAGAAAAGGCTAACGCGGGAATTTCGCGGATAATTCGCGGATCTGAAGAAGCCGCCTACGGGACAGCGTGAAATTAAAAAAAAAAGTTAAACAAATAAAACAAAACAAAACAAACATCAGTTATGGCTTGTACAATTCACTTGTTCTGCCACGCCCCCAATTTGGAAACGGGCTGTCAGTAAAGCACATATATAGAGCAGTGAGTGACTTTCACTTTACAATCGAGCTTGACTTTGATACAGAGGTTTATCCGGGAGTTGATAGCATTACGCTACCAGGATATTATTCAAAAGGAAGTGATTTGCTGATGCTTCTAACTTGTTCCTTAACATATATACAGCTGACATTTTAGTTCCTGTATAATTTTTTGAACCAGCAGATAGTTTGGTCTACACACTTTGGGTGAGTTATTTTAACATGTGTATAGTTTTGTATTTGTCAATCGTCCTTTGTATAAATTAATTTCATGGTAGAAATATATTCCTTAAATGCTTTATCTCAGTGTGACGAAGACATTTATTTTTAGACTATTAATTATTTTTGAAAGTCTAATTTTCAAGGTTTTGCTAGCAAATAAACCAAATTCCAACCAATTCAATTTTTTATCACTCAAGTGAGCTTTTGTTGGTTTTAGCTATAATGCATTGTAAAGCCATATAAACGTGTCGGTATAGTATATTTTACTGCACAAGACAATTCATAGATATACCAAAAAGTACTTTAATCCGGTTCTTAGGTCTTTTTGAAAGTCTCGATCTGTAGATAAAATACTGATATTTATATTAATAAATTCTTAATTAAATATGTTAATAATGCTGGCGATATTGAGCTCAACTTACTTGGTAAAATTAAGGTGTGATTGCTTATCAATTGAAAAAAAAGCCCCTATAATAACATACGGGAAGCTGAGCTTATAACATAGAATACCAAAGTCACATCTGTAAATAATGCTAAATAAGAAATGTTTACGATTATACAGTACTACTAATTCATGCCACCGATTAATAAAGTTAGCTCAGATTGTGATAATCTCACTATCTGAGCCAACAATATCACCTCGGTAATGCTTTCTCCTTGGCTGAGCACGTTTATTCATTTGCTGATTAATGTAAATGACGATTAAATAGCCGCAAAAAATTAACAAATGAACACTAATCTATTGGACAAGTGCAGTTAATGAAATCAAATATTTGTCGAATCATGAGTATAATTGATTATATTATATACCAATTGATTATTTTGTAGTTTAGACTAATTTATTTATCAGAATGTCACTGATAGATAATGAAGTCAAGTGTCATTCACACACTCAGCTGGTATAGCTGCCATTGTGGTGTTGGGATATTTATTACATTTGGCTTTTCCTTTAATCGTTTCGAGTGGTGGCTGGTTAAAAATGCTAGGACGGTTTTCGGCTTAATTCCAATGCTATTTAAAAAGTAAAATATAAGAAAACGTATAAAAACGGCTATCCCGGCTTATAAATATCTGTGAAAGCAATATTTAATTTAGAGTAGTAGATTTGTGAACATATATCCTGTTAACATCTATTTTAACACGTTTCGTGGTGATTGTTTCACATAATTATATCCAATGCCTAGAATATATAATACTTTAATCAATGACACATGCGCAAGACGGATTTCCGGGCTCTTATTGAAACCATATAGGAAATGGGGCTTCCCAACTTGATTATTTTTAAATATTCTCTGGTCAAATATTTATAGTTATAAATATGTTTGAAATTTTTGTGGATGAGGTCTGTCATACTATCTTAGTCAGCCGGCACATGCACGCGCTAGTATGACTATAAAGGAACTATTGCAGGTCAAATCGTGCCAAATTCACATCATTCACGGTCACGTGTTTTATGTTTGTAAGCTTCATTATTGCAGGTCACTAACGTTGACAAAGAATAATAATTATTTATGTATCAGTAAATAAGTAACATAAACAGCAATTAACGCTGGTCCATTGACTGATCCCTGCAGACTTCATTTTAAAAATAAAAAATTATTTGGTTAGTCCTGGCAGAAGTATAATGGCAGCTTAAAGGAAGCTTATTTGGAAATATGGTTTAATCAGGAACTGAACACATCGGAACATAGTAAAACAAAATTTGTAAACATATTCCAGGTGACAGAGTAACTTAGAAAAGTATAAACAGCTCAGACAATACAATTTTATACCTTTCATTTTCACAAATTTATTTTCAAGCAAAAATAAATATGGAATCATAAATCCATCTATCCGACAAGGTTTACATTTTGTTGTTAATCTGATTTGAAACCTTCAATAATTTGCAATGGACTTGAAACAAAACATGCGTAATGAAGCCTTACATTTTCTCCCCACCACATGTGTTAAAGCCCTAAGTCACAAGGAAAGCTATAACCGGGGTGTGAGAACTTTAACCTCAAGTGTTCGGGGACAATTGAAGGTCCGTTAACAGGTTGTTGGGCGTGGTTGAGAGGTGTGACTGGGAGGCGGTGCAAAGTGTCCCGTTACATTGACTCAATTATGCACGGTTAATTACACGTGTGCTCTCTCATGTTGACAGAACTATCTTACAATACTGACAACCACTTGAGCAATTACATAAATTAGCCACGACAATACAAGTGATTGATACCCACTTAGGATAAACAAACAGGTCTTTAACATACGGTTTCCATAGATTCCCGGTTCAGGGTACCAGATCGCCTTTTCACTGTTACCCACAAAATCGAGTCCACATCAGTTGGTGGCCATTCAGAGCTAAGACGCTTCACTCGTGCACAATATGCTTTCAGTGGCTTAACAGGGTGGGGACTTTTTACAATTTATTTTGAACTAAACTAACCGTGAGTTCAATTATAAATTATACCAACTTTAACCTAGGTCATCAAACGTAAGTAATTACAATTTTATGCTGCTTTTCCTATAATTAACTAAACCGGATTTTTTTTTACTTGCCATAGTCACACCTAGATATCTTATTAGAATTATCAGTCCATGGTCGTGCAATGCATGTGATTACCAAGCCAATGAACGTTTTGGGATATGGAACGTTGGGGGATATGGAAAAAAAACCTAACATTAATAATTCGGCTTTATGAATTGTGTGTGATCCAAGCGAATTTCAAAGCCAAAATAATATAAAAATATTCTTGAAATGATTCAATAATTGTCTCGGAGTCCAGAGAAAAATGATTATGTCCTCGGCTTTTCCCGGGGTTTTCCGGCTTCTTGGACGCAGTTAGTTACAATACGTAATTTGCCGCAACTTGATTGCCTTGATGAATTGTCCTTCATTGGAGCTGAGCATATTTATAACAAAACTGCTTTATGATTTATATCACTGGGCTGAATTGTTTGATAAAAGGGGTATTTTCACCTAGCCCAATGCTTATTACATTATCTACAGCTCGAAACTATTTCAACACTTTCCGCTTAGATCATATCTCCTTATCACCAAAGCGGTACAGTCAAGGCGGTTTAATATTATAATTAAGCGAAACAGACCCTATTCTATTGTAGCAATAATAACTCCGGAATTGTGAATTTATAAAAACAAATTACAAACAGGGGAGAGGTCCTTAACATTAATCAGGTTCTGTTACGTTTTGCTTGGGATTTGGTTATGAGCCCCGGGTTGTTTTACGACTTTCACTTTAAAAGATAAAAAAGCTAAATTCAAATCACGGTGAGGAATAAACTGGCGTGCATGATTCAGGATACCAACCATTGGTGTATATTTGATAAGCCTGGGATAAAGAAAAAGCTAATTGAATGATTCGCGAAGCTTTAAACAAGAATCGGCTTTAGGATGGGCTAAGTCTCATGTGGAGACTATAACAATACCAAATCGTGTGCCAGTACCCTACCCTAAAAAGTAACGCATTTTTATTTTATTTTGTAGCAGAAGAAGACTTGACAAAGAGACTATAATGAAATCTGTCACATCATCTCCAGCGATGGAATCCAGAACAAAAAGTCCCCCGTGGTCGCCATTCGCTCAATATGCATATTCACCTCCGGGAGCATACGTCGACCCAGCAGTCATGCGTTACTGGATGTCACCTCTTCCGGCCCACATGCAGATTCCATCGTTACTTCCTGTTATGCCCATTGCCGCACATCAGCAGCCGAACGCAGTTACTTTTCCATGGGTGTACAGTTTTCCACAAGTACCCGGATGTTGCAAAAAACCGTCTCTATGGCAACCTTACAAAGAAGAAACAAAAACCAGCTGCAGTGCAGAAGAGTGTCTCAGAAGAAGTACAGAAAATGGTAGACTGCCAGGAATCGAAAGGCATCGTCCCAGAGGTAGGTCAATAAATAATAATAATAATAATAAAATATGATTATCTATACTATCATTCAATACCGGTAATGCAAGTGAAGTTAAGCTTTTATCTTCTTTTCAAGTTTAGGGCCCTTTGACTATTATGGGAACGCTTCACATCTTGTTTGTGCCAGTGTCAATTATTCTTGGTACCGATATACACCTCCTTTATATCAGTGAAATACCCTTAGTCACTGCGTAAAACACAATAAATCAACAAATCAATCAATAAATCAACCAATCGATGTCCTGTGGCCACTCGTTTAATCTTTTTAGGCTTAGTGTTTGCAATGTTATGGTTTATTAGAAGCAAATGTGTAGATTTTAAAAAATATTCCTGTATTCCCATATTTGTAAATTAAAAAAACTGACGTTTTTTCCATCAGTTGACGTGTACTTATTTCAGTGTTTTTTGTCCAGGTGAATCAATAATTATAATTAAATTATTTGTATTTGTTGTAGACGCACCCATTAGGAAACAGAGAAAGAAGTTTAACTTTGCCAGATTAGCAGAGGCCGTCATCAGTGATCAGCTCGAAAATCCCAGAAAGTCACCCGAATGCATGACAGAGGGCGCCACAATCATTAGCCACGTGTACCCACTTGGCTCTGTGGGTTTGAGGTAGGACTAAGTGTTATTTAGCCGAAATTGTACATAAACTTATTTGACATATCTGTAACCAAACACTGCTCAAAGGCCCACAACAATAACAACAACAACAACAGCACATTTATTTTTAATTATTTATGTCTTAACTTTGATTCTTATTTTTATATTTCGTTTTCGTATTTGATAAATTAAGAAAAAATAAACAGTCCTGTTTTTTGGTAAATTACAACTTTAGAAAGTAAGAGATCTGATTTGGTATTATACCGTAACTAAATAGAAATTCGCTTATTTTGTTGAAAGGTATGACTCCAGCAGAAGCGGTTTCCAACCGGTCACGAGGGTAACGAATCACGTGGTCAGACAAACAGAGCCTATCAAAAGACGTGGACGAACGGGCAATAGGTAAGACAAGCTATAATTATAACTTTGTAAAGGAAATTTGGATGCATAGTATAAAATTATACCTGATAGGACCTACAATTCTAAACTAAAGTTTTGAACTAAAATCACGGAACTGAACAGTTTATGGTCATACTTAACTTTCACAGTAGTGTTATTCTGTATTTGTATTTGTTTTTTTAATTTTAGAACCAAAAAACAATACATCTGCCGCTTTTGTGGTCGCCATTTCACAAAGTCTTACAACTTATTAATTCACGAGAGGACACATACAGACGAGAGACCCTACTCCTGTGAGATTTGTGGTAAAGCCTTCAGAAGACAGGATCATCTCAGAGACCATCGGTAAGTCACGACTTAAAGACATATCTAAATATTTGACTCATAATTAATCTATTTAGCAAAATAAACAACTATTACAATGTGTTTTGAATCCGATTTACACCTGTCAAAGAGCAGATTTGCATGGCAATTTGTTCTGTCCTTACGGGTAAAAGTTACAAATTTGCAAAATGGACATGTTTGTATAAAATGAAAAGAGAAAAACATTTGATTTGGCATACGGTTCTCGATTGGATAACAAAATTGTGCGAAAATATACTTTACATGTTTTGGTGTCTATATCGCTCACTGCATTATCCCTATTATGTATTTAATTATTCTATTTTTGATTGCAGTTATATTCATTCTAAAGAGAAGCCATTTAAATGTGAAATCTGTGGGAAGGGATTCTGTCAGGCTCGTACACTTACAGTCCACAAGACCCAGCATGTTAATCAGGTAAATATACGAGTCATTTATGAGTTAAAGGAGCTTTCATAGAATGTGACCTTAAATGCGTAAAAAAAAAAAAATTATAGTTCTTTCTAAAATAAATTTCGAAGAAGGTTTGATTTATGTTATAGTTGCATGCGGCAAGCCTTAAAATATTTGAACAAAAGTTGAGTAAAGCCTGTTTTCTGTGGTGCTCTTTGAACGATTATATTTAATGTGTATAACAGAATTAAAACTGATAATATTTACAAAATTTAGTTTGAAACCGTTATGAGAAACGAAATGCGGTGTATTTCGAATACATTTGGAAATCTTTATACTGTGACGGCCAGGGGACTTTGGTTACAATCAAAGGGTAATGGGTCCGCTGTCGGTCAAATATCGGACATATAACTTATACCTGTATCAAATTAACCCATGTGTGTGTTGAGTCGTATGTTGCACTTCTATCCAACGGTCAGACAAGATTAATAAAACTAGTACGGGTATAGTTATACAAATCTTATTTGTTCGCTTTTGTTTTTTGTAGTCAATCCAAACAAAAGTGCCTTCAAGTTCAGTGATAACTTCGACTACCCCTGTCTTGAAATCACCGGTGAAAGTACAGCCTACTGTAAAGGTGGAACCCATGGTGGATGTGGAGGAATCGTGAGTCTTCATCAAAGACGATTAGCCTTGTTTCGAAACAATTCGTAAAGGGAATCGATAATTGATGCATCGAACAACTCGTCGAGGATGTTATTAATGGTTAATGCAGCGGGACTGTAGGATCGTATGACGACGGCCGACTAGCCTTGTTTTGGTTATGCTCAAGTTTTTACAACCTCGGGCCCTGGACAATTTGCTCAATGTTTCCTGTTGACGAATTGTGGCAGTACAAATTCATCCACTATGTTCGAATACACGGGAGTGGTCCTTATTTAGGATGTTGTTTTACTTGGGACTAACGAAACTGTATTCCCACTAAATGAGGTGCAACACACCTATAGGACTTCGTGAGTTATATGTTATGCCAAAGCCAACGTTGTAATGCCGGGTCTTCCGAGAGACCTTTACAATCTTGCGATGGTCGATCGTCAGTGAGCTGTATAAGCCGGAAGAAAATAACCGTGTATACCACCTCGAATCCAACGGGACAGGTTTTAGTAGTGATCCAACACGAAATTGCAATCCACTTCAAGAGCAAGGTACTCCAGGCTTTATTTACATCCTGAGATTTCAGCCTATTTAATAACATATACCAATTCAAGCAAAGTGTTCGTAGAATTCCGGAGAGGAGCGGCCTGTTTTCAGGAAGGCGCGCAGTGTAGAGTCACTTCATTACACATGTTGGCTACTATTTCCAAATCGGGGACTGCTTAAGTCTACTCAACAACTTTAACTTTGGACACTACTTCCCTATTTATAACGAAATCTATATATATATATATGCAACAATTGATCTCTATTTGTCTAGTTTTCTGTGTATAAATTTGATTATCTCTCTGGCCAGAAGGTAAAACCAAAAAACTGCATAATGTCAAAACGGAATCGTTTATGGTATATGGATAATGAAATGCTGTACATTTTACCAAAAAGCTATAGAAATCCAAGAAAATATATAATTCTCCAAGAGCCTTCAGAAACAAAAGATTTTTCTTGGTTGCAAATCTCTCGCCATGCTATAACTCTGTGTGCCTGAAGTGAATAAGTAAATCGGTTTATAGATATATATTGTGCAATTTCATTTCAAATTTTATAGCGCAGTAATGTGATAAAATTTTCACATAAAACTATGATGAAAGGTTCGATTCGTGCAAGAATGAGAATACATTTTTCCACTTTGAATAAAATAGCACGAATTAAATATCGCATGCATCATCATGTTGTAAACCATTAAAGAAACATGGTAAACATGTTATGGCGTAATTCTCAATATTTTTACGTCATTAACTCATCATCAGGGGGTAATGCAATGCACAAAATAAATACAACCCCTATGATTGTGTAAGAGGCCAGTAAGCATGTAAGAAAACGTATTAAAAGAAGTTTTTAATATTGTAGTTTTATACAATTTTCTCAATCTGAGTCATTGATCTAAAAATATCTAGCTAAATATACTGTTCCGGCATGTCATATGTATATAATGTTTTCCATTTCCCTTGTACATTACATTACCTCCTTATGATGACGTAGTCCTACTTGTAACTGAAGTCAGACTACTGACAGCGCCCTATTGTGTCTTTTTGGAGTATACTTTCTGTTTTATTGTCTAGCGGATTAACCAAATTCGAGATTTTTTCTTTTTGGGTACAGCCGTAGAACTGAAACGGAGAATTGGCAATACTTTTACTTCCTGTTTATGCTAGACCTAAAAAAAAAATGTAGGATATGCTGGGAAGCTTGCAGAATCAGACCGTAAACAGTGGAAAGTCTCTACACGACGCCAAATCTAATATAAATAAACTATTGAGTGCTGTAGGGTATTGTTTTGGACTTCACTAGCTCTGTAAAAAAAAAATGGAATTTTTATGTCAGATATGTTTCAGAAATGTTTTTGTTTTTATTGTTTTACAATATGCTGAATATATAAATATAAAACTGCAGTGAAATGCAAATCTTACTTAAATACGTGTCAGGTTTTTTGTATTATCTTTAACTGAATGAGCGCATTATCGTTTTAATCTAATGCACAAAATGATTTTTCCAGAGTTGCAGATTATGGGATCTAAAACTTATCAATATTATGTCTTAAGTCCACAATCCAGCAGTTTGATTCAAACGTCTCATTTTAAAAATATTTTCTGAAACTATAGATTTTGGCATACTACAAGGATCTATTCTTGAAGCTGTTCTTTTCCTTTCACAACTTTTCAATTAAGATATGCCTTTGCGTACAACCCAGTTATTCTTATTCGTCCTACAATCTCTTATTTGAACTATAAATATCTAGTAAATTGGATATTTTAAATACTTGGTTCTGTGCCAATCGTCTATCTTTAAAGCGTAACCAAAATGAGATATGTGTTTATTTACTCAAGTTCAAGACAGAAACCCCACAAGTTCCTTTCGTCGACATTGAATTAGTCAATCAGTTTAAATTCCGATATCTTATTTTGAAAGAAAAAGTATCATG
This sequence comes from Mopalia ciliata, assembly GCA_034783835.1. Classification (NCBI taxonomy): domain Eukaryota; kingdom Metazoa; phylum Mollusca; class Polyplacophora; order Chitonida; family Mopaliidae; genus Mopalia; species Mopalia ciliata. Next base: position 11,353 of record JAVFBW010128233.1, read on the forward strand.
GGAATTTCGTATCAACTACATAGCCAGAGAACTAACCAGGGACAGTGTAGTTCTGAATCACATCAAGCCATATGTCCATATAAAAAGTCATATTCATTATTTACTATACAATGCAAAGAATATTAAAAAGCATCGTAAAAAAAGGTTATGGAATATTTCTCCAATAAAACAAGCCACAATATTTTTTTTATAAATTTAAATGAAAGGTGATTTTTTGTCTCGATAACAAGGATACGCCCAAACAAATTTATGGATAATCCACATTAAATGCCTTATAATATTGTTTCCATAGCTCCATTAGGTAATTTTTGTAACATTGAATTATATCATCCATCCGTATGTAAGTAACATAATGTAACATCTAACACATATCATATCACTCCAATCTAAAACATTTTTAACTTCCACAGAAAATGATTTTAACAGTGAATGATATGTCCTCATGTAATAGACATAACAGACGGCGACAACTTCTGGTCTAACCTATATCACTACAATGTAAAACATATAGAACGTCTACAGAAGGGAGCAATTCAAGCAGGAACATTCGCGTCAACAGTTCACTCTAGCAACTTGAATGTAAAAAAAAAATGTAAAAAATGCAAATCTTATCATTATTACAATTGATACATTTTAGACTTCGATTACGACGCCTAAGTTATTTCCCTTTAATCAGTTTCCTCAAATGTTTTTTTTTTAAATAATATCTCAATCATCAGCGTAATGTGAATCAAAACCAAGTGAGCGATGGACTTTACTTTACCGTATAACGGTAGCAACTTACTATGAATATTTTCTTACAATTAACTTACACATGCGCACGTAGAAGATTATACCATTTGAATTGGAAAAAAAATCACATATAAGTATGTAGGTCTACATAGAAGATTATAATTGTTTCGCCTATGCCCACACCAACATTGTTTTTTGTTTATTTTTAAACTAATAGCCATAATAGGCGTACTACTGGTTAAAATCAGCTACTTTATTTAGCAACTACGTAGTGTAGTGACATCTTTGAACGGCATTTAGAATAACTAAAAAGGCAAAACACCATATGGATAGTAACTTCTCGTTAGTTTAAAATAAATGAGAAGTTGACATCCGTATAGTGTTTTGACTTTTTACGTAGCAATGGGAGGGAAATGCGGATATTGAATAAACATTCAATATCTAGCTTTGAAGAAAAAATATATATTTTTCTTCGTGTTAGAATGATGCTATTTTATAAACAGGCGTAACCAATCGTTTTGTACGACGACATGTTTTCTAATGTTTGTGTTTCATTGGTTTACAATTTCTGTGTTGTGAGTTGATCAACCAATAAGAAACATTTTTGCATAAAAAAAACGTGGGCTGGAGGAGAGTGGATCTTTTTTTTTTTGGGGGGGGGGGGGGAGTTTACGTTAGTTCATTTGATTGTGATTCAACGCGGTGCTTTAGGTTATTTCACTCACACGACGGCGTGCCAGCCCAATTAAATGAGCATAGGTTGAACCACTCCGTGACACCACTCGCAACAAACAAAAAAACAACAAATAGCACTAATAGGACAAGACATCACAAACATATCGGCTTCGCAGCTGTTGACTGAAATTGTTTTTGAGTTATCGTGTCCACGATATACACCTTATAATAAACGGATGAATGAACTATTTCTTTAATTACCGATAATTTTATTAGGAAGGTATCACTTCGCGTGTACACCTTGGGTGGGTATACTGTCAGATATGACAGTCTCGACCAGCGCTAGATTTGCTTGTTTGACTTGAATGAGGATTAACGTCGTACTCAAGAGTATTTCACATATTTTGCGACAGATTGTCCAGTTCACACTGTTACGATGGAAATCCGAGAGGTGACCTATTAGAAAAAACACCCCAGTGATTTCCGGGGCCACATCATGTGACTCACTCATATACCTGATGGTCGACAGATTTAAACTGAAATAGGATTGGTACGCGCATATGCTACCACTCAGTCACGGCCGTGTACCACCAGCACAAGAAGAACGAGTGCACTATATAACAAGAGATATACATGTATAAATTTATATGCAAGATATTTCCACACCTGAATGGTCATTGCTACCATCAATAACCATCTAGTTTTTCAACACAGACGACAGGTTTGGGCTCAACCCGCGCCATCACTATCTTACCAGGAAGTCACGAGGCGGGGCTCTACCTTTAGCAAGAGTTACCAAACACCCAGCTGCTTAACAATATGAAAAAATGGGACTTGGTTCAAAGTACTAGAAGAAATACAAAAAATTTGTAAGTATATTTTAATTTTTTTATTCAATTGATAAACAGCTGAATGAGATCATACCATAGTGCCGGCGTATGTATACAGCTGTAATTTGCCTGGCGACGACTTCTTAAATATCACTACGCATCATTCAAAATGGTCCTTGTTTATTACCAGGCGTTGCATATAGCTTACATATAAATAAATAAATAAATAAATATATAAAAAAATAAATAAAAAAATAAAAGAAGGCTCCCTGTTTGTTTGTTTATTGTATAAATCAGTAACCGAATTGAAGAAATTTAACTAATGAACAAATGATTGGTTTACTAATGCTACGGATGGAGTAAAAGGCTCAAGTTAGTTATGTTTTGCATAGCGAGCTAAGGGAGACAACTTTTTTATGGTGAAATATTTCCTGAGTTATCTTCTCATTCTATTTAGTTGTTGATGGAAA
>JAVFBW010128244.1:0-14058 GCA_034783835.1 Mopalia ciliata
TCATATATCTGTTTTTAAGGTAGCCACACTGACTTTTAGATGTTTTTATAGACCCACATTGATGCCGAAAGATTTACTCTTCAGGTACGATATACATGCTTTACTCTGTTAATTGTATAAATGTGTTTAGGAATGGTTTTTGTATGAGCCTTTCTTTGTTTACATTGTGATATCTGTACATTGGATAATATACTGGTTTTAAGCCAACGTTAGGGGTATTGGGAGAGTTTTATTGGTGTTATAAGATATATATATGAAATTCTTAAAAAGAGGTTTGGAGAATATTGGTAAAGTAAGAAAAGATTTTAGTAATTGAGATAATTTAAATATTATTTACATATTCCGAAATAGGTTGTTTTAGGCCTATAAGAGATGAATCATATTGAAGTGACGTGAGATGAACAAATATCAAATCGTTTGCTTATAATAGCAAACACTAATTGGTGGATTGTTTTATTTGTAAATATTATATATATGCATTTGCTACCAATCTTAAAACCGTTCTCCACTAATAATGTGTATTTGTATACTTGTAGAACGACCCTTCGTGTGAAATAAAACGAATGTTACAAGGAAGTCTCTTGGCGTCATTTGTCTTCTTTGTTGATCTAGACCAAATTTTGTGAAGAGTAATTGAGTGATTACACAGGCCCATAATTCAGCATTTGGAATTGACAAAGTTTGACAGCCATGCGTGAAGGAGAAGAAGTGAACCATGCAGACACAGAGTATACCGAGCAGGGAGCCACCAGCCTACACAATGATTCAAGGGAATCCATTGTTAGAAGATAACTCGCGCTATGAACAGATTAAATGGCAGACATACAGGGACAACAATCAGTAAGAAGAATCCAGAGACAATTAAAAGAAATTCGTACTGATTATGAATTAGCAGGTGACCTGCACAGTGAACTTTACCTGTATGTAGAGGAAACAGAGACAGCCAGACTCGACCAATGGGAGTGCAGCCTTGTAGATGATATTTATACGTTAGAGGAATCTGTAGAGGATTATATACATCTAACCAGTCGGCAGATAGACGTTACAGGAGGAATACACACCAGGGATTCTAGCAAGGGTACTCAGCATAATCCGGTTCAAGATCAGTTCCCACTTGAAGATTCGAAAGATGAGGATATTTCCCCACAGGACAATAAACTTTGTGACTCAGTGACTTTAAACTACAATAAATGTGAACAACATGATTCTTCAGCTTCATCTACACATTCACCAATCCAACACATGAAGCCTACTGTGACCCAAGGGGCAGGTAACTCTTTACAATCTTTTGATAATTGGATTGATGATTTAATTGAATTTAAAGAGACCGAAAATATTCTTAATTTGGATAACATGTCAATTGCTACTGCTTTATATAGATTAGAAGCCAGTCGTGACCTTCCATCAGTTGAGTTTAATAAATTTAATGGTGACCCACTGATGTACGTCGATTTTATCGAAAGTTTTCAGATACACGTACATAATAAACCCCACTTAACTGATGATGTAAGAATGGCTCAATTGAAAACTCATGTGATAGGTGAAGCTGAACGATGTATCTCTGGTTTTGGATCAAGTGGGAAAATGTATGCCACCGCACTTAAAACACTCAAAGAACAATTTGGACAAACAAATGTAATTTGTAGATCTCAAATTAGTAGACTAACAATGGGTAGAGCTATCCATATAAATGACAGAAATGGCTTACGTAATTTCTCTCTTGATTTGATCAATGCTAGAGCTACATTTCAAAGACTTAATTGCTTTTCTGATGTAAACGCCAATGAAAATCTGAGACGAATTATTAAACGTCTGCCAGATTATATGATAGATAGATGGACAAATGAGGTAGTTCACATAAAAGACAAGGGTGAACAACCAACAATTGACCACATTAGTGATTTTGTAAGAAAAAGAGTACAAGCGGTGTTTGATCCAGACTTTGGAAATCTAGGGGCCAGTAAGAATGAAACTCCTACAGTATTTAAACAAAGGGGCATACACTCCGTTCAGGATCAGCCTACAAGACCATTAGAGTGTTTTGTTTGTAAAGACAACCACAAAGTTGTGAACTACCCAACCTTTTCTGATAGCTCTGTACCAGAGCGCATACAAATAGTCAAGGATAACCGCTTGTGCTTTTTGTGTTTAACCAAAGGTCATATAAACAAAGACTGCAAATCCAAAAGAAAATGTACAAAGAATGGTTGCACTAGATTACATCATCATTTGTTACATAACAATGCACCCAGTGTAAGTGGAACAGCTTCACATTTAGATAGGGGAATTATTATGCCTGTTATAAGAGTGCAATTTCGTTCTGACAATGGCAGGACAGTAGAGGGAAATGTGTTAGTTGACAGTGGAGCAGGAACAACAATAATTAGAAAAACATTTGCAAGGGCTTTAGGACTTCAGGGGAGGAGAGAGGGGCTTAGTGTAACTGTTGTTGGAGGAGAAGTGCACGAACCAGACAGACTAGTTAAATGCTGGCTTTCGCCATTAAATGGGGGAAGTGAGTATAAGGTCGAAGCTCATGAAATAGATCAAACCATTTTGAGTGTTCCTCCTTTAAATCGTGATTGGATAAAATCCTTTAAACATCTTTCGGACATAGAATTTCCACATAAAGCTGGTCCAGTGGATGTTATATTAGGTGTTAATTTTTCACACCTCCATGTAGATCTAGAAACTAGACAAGGTCTTTCGTTCCATCCCATAGCGAAAAAATCTCCCTTAGGTTGGTATCTAATGGGGTCATGTGAGGCTGTTTCACCCAAATTACCATCTGTTAATCTTATCCAAAAAATTAACCTCCAAACATTCTATGATTTTGAAACAATGGGGATTCAGGGTGTGAATTGTTCTTGTCCAAAACAAGCTATTTCATCGGATGACAAAAAGGCACTTGAACTGATGAAAGCTTCGTGTAAGAGAGTTGGCAACCATTTTGAGATAGGTTTGCCATGGAAAAGAGATCCTTCCGATCTTCCTGATAACTATCATATGGCAAAGAAACGTTTGGAATCATTGGAACATTCACTCCTGAAAAACCCGATTAAAGCGAAATTGTATACAGCCGCAATAAATGAGTACGAAACTAAAGGCTGGTCATGTAAACTTACAAATAACCAATTAGAAGCTGATATTAAGCCAGTGAATTACTTACCTCACCATGCAGTCTTAAGACCAGACAAACCAAGCACTCCTGTTCGTGTTGTATTTGACCCGGCTAGCAGGTTTCAGGGAACTTCATTGAATTGTTACTTACATAAAGGGCCTGTTCTTATTGGTAATCTTTTTGGGGTGTTGATTCGCTTTAGGGAAGATTTTGTTGCTTTTGCCGGGGATATTTCAAAGATGTTTTTGCAAATTTACCTACCTGAAACTGACACTCATGTTCTTCGTTATTTATGGAGGAATTTAGATACCACTAAAGCACCAACAGTGTATAGAATGACAAGGGTTACATTTGGCGTTAGGCCATCTCCTGATCTGGCGAGTTACGTAATGCTTCGAATAGCTGATGAATGTAGACAGAAATACCCACACGTAAGTCATATTCTTGAAAATGACCGCTATTCTTGAAAATGACCGCTATGTCGATGATTTAATTCATTCTTGTGCTTCTCCTTCTGTAGCTCTGCACTGTATCCGTGATCTCAATTCCATTCTTGGAAATTCTGGGTTTCCTATCAAAGAACGGTTTGTATCTTCCGGGTATCTTAAAGAAGATGCAAATTTCGACACATTCACGTCCACAAATCAGCCAAAAGCAGGTAGTCTAAATCCAGAGGTGTGTCTTGATCACCAAGAAACGAAAACTCTTGGTTTGGTATGGAACCCTGAAAAGGATTTGTTGAAGTTTTCAGTAAAATAACTTTCTATGAATCGCTACACAAAAAGAAGCATTCTTTCCAAGATATCTATGATATTTGATCCGTTAGGATTGGTTACCTGTGTAACCATTCGGGCTCGTGTCGCTATGCAAGACATATGGCGCTCTAAACAATATGGCTGGGACCAGGTATTGCCAGCAGAGATTTGCGACAGGTGGAAACACATCTTATCAGAATTAGAGGAGTTAAAATCAGTACAATTCCCCAGATGCATCAAACCAAAGGATGCTATTAGATTACCTGAAATGCATGTCTTTTCAGATGCAAGCAAGGATGCTTATGGCGCAGTTATTTATTTTCTCTGGAAAACGTCATCTAATTGTTCTGTTAATCTAGTTACAGCAAAATCTAAAGTTGCACCCTTGAAACACACTACAATTCCTCGACTCGAGCTCATGGGTGCGCTGGTGGCAGCGAGACTAGCCAAAACTGTGATGAAGGAACTCCAATTCAAGCCAAGGTCAGTTACTTTTTGGTCAGATTCTCAAATCGTCCTTCATTGGCTCCGTTCTGAATCAATCCATATGAAGGCTTTTGTGGGAGTAAGAGTTGCCGAGATTCAAGATTCCTGGAAGGCTGATGATTGGAGATTTATTCCCACTGAACTAAACCCAGCTGATGACTTAACAAGAGGCTTGTACGTTAGTGAGTTAGCAGGTCGGTGGACATGTGGACCTCAGTTTCTTAAAGAGCCCAAATGAGCACCGGGGTAGATTTGTTTGGACCTTTCCTAATTAGGTATGACAGAAATAAGACTAAAAAGGCATTGGGAGCTATTTTCACGTGTGCCACAAGTAGAGATATTCACTTAGAAATTGTGGATGGTTGTTCTACAGAGGCATTTATGCACGCTCTACGGAGATTCGCTGCACATCATGGATGGCCTAAAACAATTATATCAGACAATGGCACATCGTTTGTGGGAACACAGAAAGAATTGAAGATATTATTTCAAGAAGGAAGGAAAGAGATTGAGAATTATGCTTGTCTGCATGAAATCCAGTGGAAGTTTATTACGCTGTTTAGTCCACATCAAGGCGGGTTTTATGAAAGTCTAATAAAACAGGTTAAACGGGCAATACAAGTGGCTATAGGGCAACAGGTTCTTCCTTGGAACGAGCTCTCAACGGTGTTTGCAGAAGTAGAGTGTTTGATTAATTCTAGACCATTAGGCTTTGCTTCCAATAGTCCATTAGATCTTCAACCTCTGACCCCAAATCATTTCATTCTTGGTAGAGCATCAGCAACCATCCCCCAGGGTCCCTTTAGAGAATCGAGAAATTTAAATAAAAGGTTTGAATTTGTACAAATGTTGGTTCACCAGTTCTGTAAACGATTCACAAAAGAATACCTTCCGACATTAATGCGCAGGTCGAAATGGCAAATGAAGGGTAGACAACTCCAGGTTGGTGATGGGGTTCTTTTGGTTGATTTTAATGCATCTCGTGGAAAGTGGAATATGGCTAGAGTAGTAGAGGTTTATCCCGGACAGGATGGTGTTGTTAGGAATGTTACAGTCAAATCTGCTAATGACGAGTACAAACGTTCAGTCCAGAAATGTTGTCCAATTCTGGAAGTAACAGGAGATTAAGGTTAATTGGCCCTGGAGTTTGAAGAGTCGTACCTGAAGAGTAAATCTCTCGGCATCAATGTGGGTCTATAAAAACATCTAAAAGTCAGTGTGGCTACCTTAAAAACAGATATATGAAGCCAGTAAAATGTGCAGTGAACCGTCACACCTCGCGCCATTTGCAGTCTGACCACCTGACCACCTGACCAGTTTGACCACTAAAATACAGGACAATGGACGTAACTGGAATACCATAGCCTGAAACTATACACTATCAGCAAGTGAGGAAATGTAACAGTCTGGGTCCAGGATTTTCGGAATTTCAAATCATTATGATATGCAAAATACTTCATTTAATGCCAGTCTAGACTTTAGAAGGGTTTTTTTTATCGCAGAATTGACTATAGTGCAATTAAAAGGGAAGCAGAGTTGGGAATTAACTTGGTCCCCCTAGCACAACTCTTTAATGTTCTGGTATTGGAAGCATTGCACTCGAAATCGTTTCATTTCAATTACAGTTTCAATATCCCAATTCCGATGGGAAGCATTTTTAACAGAACGAAACCCTGCCTCAATATTGATAACTGTGTAAAAAGACTTTACTTCAAGCGTCACTTATTTTAATAAAACACAGAATCCTGTTCGCAATTGGTTTGAAGTGATTATCAATAGGTTCTGATTATTGGAAAGGTTCAGAGGAACACTCTCAAAGTATAGGTCTACCTGCATGTATAGACCATTTCTCATGCGGTTTGTGAATTTTACGGAGAATGTAGAAATAATTATTTTCAGAGTCCTGACCTTCGAGTAGATAATCACGTAGCCAAGCGCCCAGGACATTTTATTCCTTTATTGTAAATCATGCGTTTTTTGGCCAAATAGGGTGATCTAGCTTTTTATAACGTCCAGGTTTACTTAGCTGACGTTCTACCTCATTTATTTAATCCTGTATAGCCATAATGATAGTAGCCGACCCTTTATTATTTACTCTTTATTGTATTACCATAACCAGATTTTTTTCACAACCTAAAAGAAGACGGTCTTTCATCCATATTGAGTTAAGGATGGTTTAATTGTTGGTCACTTGCGCAAAATGATAACCTGTTCTAAGAAATACTACAGTAGCACTAATCATGGGATCAGTAACTTGCGGCACATAACCAGTTTTTACTGTATATGTTTGTCTGTTATTTTTTTAGCGGAATGTATCTCGATAACCGAAAATATAAATGGGATGAGGTGTAAGCCTTGTTTCAAATCTCGTTTAAATTTAAATGTTTCAGCCAATGTTGATGTTATCTATCAGCTGTATTCTCAGTGCGTTGAACTGTCGCCTGCAGCTCCAAAAAGATATAAAAGAGACTTAAGAAAACATTTAGCTGTCATTATATTCCGCATTGGTGCGGGTTCTGCGGCTACAGCCTATACACTATCCGAAGTGTAAGTTGCTGTTGGAGCAGTGTGATGCAACCATTTCCAAGTTCCAGGTTCAGCGTTTGAAGCACACTTATAAAACCCTAGGTTAGCCAGGATGCTACACATCATTGGACCACTTCCTAAGGGAAGGACTGGAACTGGAAGAATTATCCTTTCGGGTAGGGGCTGCGGATGAGGCTGACGGTAAGTCTTGTCCACCTGTTGATCGATCTTTCTTCCGCGTCGACGGAATTGGTTACCTCTCTTGACTTTAGGAGGATAAGAATCAATTTTAGGCATAACGTCGCAACTACTATTTTAGCGTACCCTGCAACTTGCGATAAGCGCGCACCATTTCATTCGACCGGGAAGTCACGTGGCTGCATGAGGTTTATTCTTGTCGACTCCAGCAGGAAACTCCAGTTGCTTATTACGTGCAATTGCGTTATAATGGTCAAAATACAAATGAACAGAATGTTAGCTTAAGAAAAAAGATTTAGCAAATTTGAAACAGATTTGCATTGTTCTACAGCAGTAGACTGTACAACTACATTTCCTAGTCCCAGTTTTATTTTGGCAGATGGCGACTGCAAAGTGTACGGTATGATAGCGAATATCCCGTCAAAACGTTGCTCTGTTTAACGTCCAATCCGTTTAGATTGAATACTTTGGTAGTAAGACAGCGCCGGCTTGAATCCAATTGGATCAGAGGCCGACACTGTCTCTCCTGACTGTACCAGGATTGGAAATCTCTCGTCGTTATGATACACTCTTACAACAATATGGCTCTAATAGAACCCTTTAAGAGTCTTAAGTCCGCCGGACTCTGGAACACTGTATGGCTCTGTATCAAACCCTCCCATCAAATGCTTCAAGTGTTTATCTCTTTATTCTAATATTCATGAACCATTTTTGTCGTAATGGTTCCTTATACAACCATCATCTTTACTAAAGAACACACAAACATTCCATTAACCATACCTTTTTAATTCATAAACTGGAAAGTTATGGTATTGGAGGTCAACTTCTCGATTTGCTCACATCATATTTGTCAAATAGGCAACAGAGGGTTATGCTCAATGGGTTCAAATCCATATTAAAATACATCTCATCTGGTGTTCCCCAAGGATCGATCTTGGGGCCCCTCTTGTTTATTTTATTTATAAACGATCTTCCAAACGTATTGCAGCTGACTCAAATATCTTTAAAAACATTTGATCTTATATAAACTACCACGTAAAAGAAAGGCTTCACCCACTTCTTGAGTCCATAAATTAAAAACAAAGGAAGATAAAAGAATTAAGAAGATTGGTTTATAAACGGGAATCATTGTGAAATATTCTCTCTGACCACAAAACACAATGAAAGCGACAAGGGGTCAGAAGAAAAAGTTACACAAATGTAAAGTTAACTGGCAAGTGCATATAAAGTCACAGTATTCTCGTCTGTAAACAGCCCTCTCGCCCAGTCACGTCGCTGCCACCGACCTACAATACGTGCCCATCGCAATCTGCGTTGACGGTGTAAAAGGGCCAAGACCATCCCACGGAAGGGGCGGTAAGGTCGTAAACCAGCTGAACAAAGACGACGCAGTGTTGTTCTGGGGCTGATGACATGGCCTAGTGCCCTCGCCGCTGTTGACGTCGCCGTGACGAATCGGTTTCGGAGGTGGATCTGCCGGATGTAGCGATCTTAAGCCGCAGTTGTTACCCTAGGTCTTTCCGATCTTGGTCAGTCTTGGGGCTGGCCTGTCTGCTGATACCGTATTAACAACCTCCTGATGGTGGTTTGGCTGCAGTTGAACGTTCTTGCAATGTGACGTTGCGAGGCTCCCATGGTGGACATACCGATGGCCTGGTCTCGTTTTGCTTGCGTAAGCCTTGGCATACTGATGGTGATTTTTCGGTCACTGAATGTCTGAATGTCATAAGTTGAGTACTTATGCAACATAACCACACGTGCATCACGAGCCATGCCTCAAGAGGACTTTTTGCATGTGGTCGCAATTTCAGAATTCCAATTGCTGCGTTCTTGACGATGGGTTCTGGTAGAGGAAACGTTGCAGTCATACACAAAGTCCTGCTTAGAATCAAACCCGGAACCGTGCTTTTACTTTTTTATGACAAAAAATACGGTGATACCTTTCTTTTGCCTGGGAGTTTAGATTGTAAGCAGCTTGAATACCATTTTCCCAACATTTGTAACTGGTGTGACACATGGCTTTTAAAAACTAAATGTTTCCAAATGTCACGTGACCTCTTTTACCACTAAGAAAAAAAATTATATCCATACTCCTTAAAGTCTGCTTCATATGATAGGGTCACCGAAATTTTAGACCTTTGAGTTCTTTTAACCAGCACTTTATGTTTTAAAACTCATAGTAGTGCATATTGTGTAATGTTTTAGTAACTTATCTTCTTTAACATCTTTATTTGTGTCTCTGGTCAGGGGTAGATTAGAATAGTGTGCCCCAGTGTGGTCCCCCCACACAAAGACTTTAACAGATAGAATAGAACGTGCCCAAAAAGCTTTTTAAAATTCTTATGTTTTAAAGGTAATCTTAGTTTTAATGATATTTGGAGGTATGTCAACAATTTAATCTATCTACCTTGGACACAAGAAAACTTTTAAATTGTACATTTTTACAGAATAGAATTAAGATTCACCATATATTTTATCTAAAATAACTTTCAATTGTCCTGCTCACAGCTTAAGACACCACACTTTATTCAGGTTAAATAGATTCAGGACAAATATATGTAAATTTATGTTTTTGCCATGGACTCTTTTGAATGAGATTAAACCTGATTTAAACCTTTCAAAATCCTCTTTCAAAAAAAGTATTCTTATGGAACTGTGAATTTCTATATATCTATTTGTATACATTTTACGATTACCTGTATACTTTTTAACTTTTTGCTTTTATTGTTATTGGTTTAAATTGTATATTACCTAGTCGCTTATCTTAATCATGTTGTATATAGTGTATATATGAATTTTCCTTGAATAAATAGTTCTTAGTAAATCGAGAGGTTTGGTTTTGCATTGGCAAAACCTTTGATCAGTATGTAGATGGATTAGAAACACCTGTACCTTCGAAACTGCGAACCGTAAATGTATTACTCGGCTATAACCTGTTCCGATCTAACCATTGGACGAGTTGGTCTAACTTATAAAGCCCGCCCAGGTGACATGTGCAGTGTAGGGAGTGCGATTTGGGGCCAACTGGCGCAAGACCACTATTAATTTGCCTTAAGCCGTAATCTTAACGTTTTGACACACAGCTCCCTCCCAAAGTTTCGTTGGGCGAAAACGCCTGGCACTTAATCGGTCCTTTTGGAGTTCCATGTTAAAATCCTGACAGGGGATGACAGTAGAAATTTTGAGTTAAAAGCCCTGGAGTGTTATAGGGGCTGTCGAGCAACCTTCAGAATGTAAAACAGCCCAATCACCCCTCCATTAAATGGTGAAGAATACACCAAATGTGACCCTATTTAGGCTATAATATTACACTGAAGAGAAATTTACAGTCCATTACTCCACTTCAATACCAAATACTCCACCAAAAACAAATTTCCAGGTCCAGAACAAATAAAACAAGACAGCACACCATTTTAATAAGAACTACATGTACATTCGAGAGTGACAAAACACAAGTAAATAATGGCGGTCTAACGTCAGCTTGGCCTACGGAGAAAATTTCATACGTTTGACCAACACGCCCAATATTTTAACTCAATATTCCGTTGGACCATAGTCAGTACGGTCGGAGGTGGATACAGGATTTTGGTAAAACCACATAGACGAGGATCCATTGCCAGCTCCAGGAAGCAATGTAATAGAGGATTCATAAATAGCCTCAAAACATGAAAAAGAGAATAAGGTGCGGCTAAGACTTCCTTTTTCTTATTCTAAGAGAGCTCCAGACTGATTGGGTGCGGTAAAGAGACTTCATCCCCAAAAAGCTGTTGTATACTATACTCTAGCTAACTCAGGTTTTTCAATCGATTAGAACAAGGTAGAGATGCACGAAGAGAAGCTTAATGCGACGATCTTATTTTTCGCCCTTGCCTCGGGAAAATGGACACGCCAGGCTAACCACACTTTCCTGCATTAGCAAACATGCCGTCAGGTAGAGCAACAAACTGCCATTTGAATCGTCTGGAGAAATTGGGATACAATAGATAATCGATCTTAAAAGAACGATCTAATTACTCGAATAAAAACGGTGATGAGACACTGTATAGAAATACTGTAGCCCTATATAGCACACTAACATAAATTCTAAAGACGAGTTCACAAAAACAATATATACACTCGAATGCCCAGCGTCAAAATTACGTTTATATATTATACAATCACGACTCAAGTTATTAACGGTAAAATGAATAGTCTACATGTATCTACCTTATGTAATGTATTTTTTTATTTTTATTTTAATTTATGAACAGAAAAGTATTGAAGTTATCAGAAGCCATTGCTTCTAAAAATGGTTGCAATGCTCAAGGATGGGGTTCAGCCCATCCAGGAAGATAAGGGAGGTCGAGAGTAGCATAAGGCACTTTGATACACACATGGATTCCCATACTCGATCATATCAAGCCGACAGATTGAATCCGGAACACAATTGATATGAAAAATATAGCACATATAACCAACCACACAAATCATACACGCGAATACATAAGGCTTTATTTAAAGTACATATAACCCGTCACCCTAAATTGTCTCAAAAGGTAGGCCTATTTATGTCTTATATAAATATAAAACTGTTTGGTAGAGAAATAGTTGAAAATCCGCAGTGGACACACATCGCCAATGGCAAGTGGTTTACTGAGGGTATACTGGAGAAGCGGTAACGCCTCATGAATACGATGAGGTTATTATTTTGTGGTTGGAAAAAAAATCATGTAAATACCACGTGATCAATTTGTCTTGGATGGTACCACAAGAAAACCAGATGATTAATACGAAGCGAACAGAACTACAGTAAAAACATGCGAATACAACGTGGTTAATGATAAGTAAATGGAGCTGCCATAAAACCATGTTATTACCACGTGATTATTTTTTCGTGAAAGTAACTAACGTAAAACCATGTGAATACCGCTTGGTTATTTTTTCGTGAATGGAAGCAACGTCAATCATGTAAATACAGAGGTATCACATGCGTAGTCCCTACAGGGTTAGTTTGCAAGATATACTCATTTGGTAACACATTTTCCGATCGTAGAATAAATTCGTGGTTATTTGATTGAACTGTTCCGACATGATGTGATGGTATATCAGCTACATTGTTCATGTTGCTTATGCAAATCGGACAGATTGTTGTTCCACTTTTGGCTTCAGCAGTCATTGTTACTTGACATATTTGCGCATAAGTTAAATTTCAACGTCTGAGTAACTGCAAAACATGAGTTTACATCAGTCTCGTTCAAATGCACAATTGCGTAACCGCCGTGCATAGAATTAATTGAAACCATAAACACTTGGGCTGAGCCGTGACTCGTGACACGTCCATAACATGTACAATTATTGGGTATATCCTGTGGAAACATATTGTGTTGTTGATGTGAAAATCCTTGGGTTCATCCAGTGGAAATATCACGCGACAAAGTCGTGCGCATTGCCTGTGTATAATAGATGCATAGGACGTGTAAAATCCAAGAGTATATCATTTGGATATATTAGGCTAAAAGACGTGAATATCTCGTGTAAATCATAATGTCATAATAATTTGCATGTGCCACGGTTTAGCCGCATGGCTACCTTGTGGCAAAATCAATATGAACATCAAATTATAATATGAAATGGTCTACGTAATTCTGAGCGCTTCTTTGGAGCAGTTGATATAGACAGATATGATATAATATTTATAGTCTTGGTTAAAGGATGACTAGGTCTGTAAAGCCCGATCTGCCCGATCACTGAATGCGGTTTTATAATAAATTATTATTTTTTTTCCTAAAAAATAACGGATGGCGGACATCGAAACACGATAAGTAAGCTCATATGGTAACCACAAAGCCGCGGCCGCACACAGGCATGTACTATTTTGTTGCATAATTTTAGATTAAAGTAAGCTGTTAAGTAATACACAATTTGAGTACAAAAAGCAAATTAGGAGATAGTGCGTCCTAATTAGGAGATAATAAGTCCTAAGTAGGAGACAAATGTCGTAATTCGGAGATAATTTCTCATAATTAGGAGATAAACATCACTTAATAAGGAGACAATTAGCCCTAATTAGGAGATAACGTGTCAAAATTAGGAAATTATATTCTCGATCACCACGATCAGTCCCCGATGGGTACGTGCACATGGTATAGAGTGAGCAATTGGATTAGTATTTGCTATTACAAAAAAGGAAGGGTTATGTGTAATCAACCAATACATAGTCCGGAGCCAAATGGCTGATAAGTAAAGGTTTATGCGATACATGTAGGCCGGATCAGCTCCGGCCTGCATGTTTTATAAGGGTTATATGGTATTGAATACTACGGCTTTGGTAGTTGGGGAACATCACGAAACACAATATAACGGGAGCACTTTAACATGAAATGTTCAATTGTGTCAGGGACTAAGCACCGGTCACAATTACCGTCAGTGTGTTTATTTATTCTGTGTAGATAAGAATTTACCGGAAAGTGGCTGAAAAACAGACGAAACAATACAACCATGCCTTTTCGAGAAAGAGTAGTGGATTAAAACTTTGTGCAAACCACTGAGGATTGGAAACAATAGAAAGTTCGACCAGTTACAGAAGCATCCCATCTATCTTGCCATTTAGAAACAAAACGGCATTTGACCGGAGAAAATGATTCAGCTACAGACAAACCTATCTCACAGCTAATTCGAGGCAACGTCAGAGATTGTTTGGCTAATTGGTCAGCTCACTCATTTCCGGTACACCTGAATGGCCCGTAACCCAGACAAAATATACATTAATATTTCCAAAGGACAGTGAGGTAATTGTATATAGTATCTCAAACATTACCGGACATTTACAAGAAAATGTGAAGATTTTTATAGCTTGTAGGGCGCTAAGACAATCAGAAAAAAACACTGCTTGATTTGGTTTAAAATCACTACGCCAGTTCAGAGCATTTAGGATAGCCACTAAATATTTAAAATGATTAGTACATGGAAGTCGATCCCTATTCAGACGTAAGT
>JAVFBW010128255.1:0-14057 GCA_034783835.1 Mopalia ciliata
CAAACGAAACAACATGCTCGCCCAATTTGTTATAATAAAGTATCATTCAGCCTTCAAATACAGACTACAGCACTGCAATACAATTCGACAGGTTTCAAGACAGTGTACAATGTAAAATGTAGGTCAATTAAGAATTGTTTTATTTTGTTCTACCTTCATTGCTGTATGAATGAAGAAATCACTTGCAAACTGTATGAGCCTGCGTTTTTTTCGTTTATACTCCAATAAACGTAAAATAAATTGAGTCAATCCTTTCTTTTAATGAAATCGGAACAACACAGTTATTCCATGAAGGCAGCAGTGTTAACGTTAAAAAAAAAAAAAAAAAAAAAAAATCGTGACTTAATGCAACAGGAAATGTAAACAAGTCGCTCATGGATACATTGTATGTGCCAGTCACTGTTACCATAGCTGCAGATGGCGATCACCAGCTGATCTCCAGCACCTGAGTCTTAGAGACAAAAAATTATGTGGATATTTTAACCTATACTTAGTTATGTTAAAGATTGAAAACACAGTTCGATAATGATGAATTTCGTTTGAATCCTGATGAGACGGAATTGAAGGAATGTGGCGGACGTGCGTTTGGCTCTCGAAGTGTGAAAACTATCGCTGGAACTGGTACTGGAGATGTTCTCCTGGTCGATTGATTGTAAAAACATTTACCTTTGTGTTAACGTATTTAAGACCTTATGATTTGTTATAAATCAATTTGGTTTATATTTACGTAGAAAAACAGTTGTTTTTACTACATTCAGAATCACAAACCTGAGCTATTTTAAAAATGTATTTGATTGAAGTATATTTAGTTATCAAAGGCAGTTTTTTTGTAGGCCTACTGTAACAGGGAGCATAAGTTTCTTGAAGTGGACGGCACTAATTTGGTTCATTGAAGTTTGAACGCAAAAATATGCGCAAAAAAGATGCGCTATCGGTTCACAAAAAAGGTTGCATTTCCATCGTTAGATTACAGTGGGCAATAGTCGTAAAGCGGTGAAAAGCCTTGGTGATTAGTTTGCTTTCCTTATCCACCCTTGAATTATGGAAGTACTGTTTGCATGTTGCTAAGATGAGAATCGGTTTTATAAGCAGACATGGACGCCTGCCTAGTTGTATTGTATCTATACGCCGGTGCGTCTTATCAATCTGATTTCCTGAGTGTATTTTGTATTTATTTTAGAGGATGGACTCGAAGGACGTTGCTTTGAATAAAAATGTTTTTGTGTGCCAGCTCTTTTTGGAAGGTTAAGTCTTAAGTCACGTGAAATCCTCTTGTCGAGCATACTTTCAGCTGAAATTGTCAATTGTGCACTCTTAGAAATAATGGTTCTTTGAGGGTTCTTTAAAAAAATGGAGCCCTCTGTATGTTACAATAACTGCAAACCGGTTCTTTAGAAAATCTGGAACCATCCATATGGAACCAATATAACAAAAACGGTCCTTATATAATGAGAAAGGGGAGAAATACTAGTACTTGGAAAAATGGCTGTGACGTTTCCACATAGAACCATAAAAGGTTCAACTAAAGCCATGACTGAAGAACCTTGCAGGTTAAATTAGAGCCATATTTTACAATGCTACAATCATTTCCCCACCTCCTACGCCCCCCATCCCGACAAAAACAACCAAAAAACAAACAAACATCGGAACTACACTTAAAACCTCACACATTTATAAATAGGTGATTAAAATATGTGCAATATTTACATGACGTAGTGTTACAATGTATTCAAGATGATGTTAGCGACTCAGTGGGGTATTTGGGATTTAGGGGGGGGGGGGGGGGCATTGTGCCACCCCCTCGGGAAATTTACTGGTTCGAGATAAACTTGCAATTTTTGGGCGCCTACGGCTAAATAGGCCGACCACAATAGTTGTTTGTACAGATATATAAAGGTTTATATTGAAGATACAAACTAAATTAGATTAGAATACGTAATAATCCTACAGCTAGGTCAACGATAATGAATAAATTATGTATTAAAGAAAACAGCGACGCACAGGTTAAATATTCATGTCTATTTATGTTACATCGGCTTGCATACATCTGAGTTGGATACGGACAATTATAACAGCTGAACCAAATTTGCATTACACTTCAAAAACATTAAGTACTATGTGTAACATAATTAGGCAGTACTAACTGTGGCTCTGAATCCAAATTCCATTGCCCGAAATAGCTGAAATCGCTTCTCAGAGCTTCCTAAACGTCAGAGCTACAGGGGCCTAGGCGACACCTGAATCCTCTCCTATTGGGTTGGGATGGTCGATCCCATTGCCCCCCGCCACTGGTTCAACACCTATTGGGCTGGGTCGGGCCCCGCCGCTGGTTAGGGTTATTGTATATCTATCAGCTGCTACTGTATTAATAACATTTCTCTACAATCCCTGTACTTAACATATTTAAACAGTATATGTTCAAATGTTTCTTCTACACCACACTGTTCACGCCACCCAGTGTCATGAAGATCTAACCTCTTTAAATACAAATTAGTTTGGACATGCCCAGATAGTGCACAGGCACTTATGTCGTATCATAAAAAGAAAGTTGAAAGGTTACAGAGACGAAATTGTTAACAGATATTTTTAATTTATTCCAGGACTTCAATGTTCAAAATTGTCAGTGAATAGCCAAAGGCCTTTTGTCACACATATAATGTTACACATTTAAGCGGGTGGATTTTAATGTACCTGTTGCGATGGAACAGGCAGAACACTGAATAGGAACAAACCTTGACATCAATATATCATAGGCAGAACTTAATCGCTCTGCACAATAATCCAAGTGAGAGCGTATCAGATATCTGTACATTAACAGTTAACAATGCTTATCGGAACCCCAGGATTTTTCTGAAATGCAGCGCATTAAGTTAAGATACGTCACACATTTATTGAAAACATAAGTAATTTGATCGTTCCAAGTCAATTTGGAATTTTAGATATTTAAATTTAGAAGTCGCCTTGATATCAACATTAAATAAACTTATATCCAGTGGGGATAAAAACTGTCTATGGATGAAATCGATACCCTCAGTTTTGGGGATAGAGAACTTACAACCCCATTTCTTACACCAAACGACTAATTCTCAGAGGCTTTGATCAATGTAATTTTTCGCTATCAGAACGTTTCTTGAAGCAAACCAATAGTTATGTTATCAGCAAACATTTTATTTTCGGATTCAAGGTCAACGGTAAATCAATAATTGTCACATTAATAAAGGTGGGTGATTTAACAGTCCCCTGGGATACACCGTTATCCTTAACAACTGAGCATAAATAGTCATTCCCAATTCGAATACAAATTGATTTAACAGACACAAAATTCTTCAACATTCCCAATACTTCTCAACAAACACTTATATTGCGTAGCTGCAATAATAAGTTTATAACTCACACTTGTACACCATATCGTAAGCTTTATGTCCAAAAACACAGAAAAGACAGATTCTTTGTCTGAAAATGATTCAGAAGCTGACGTAGCTAGGTTATTAGCAGGATCAGTTGTACGCTGACCAGAACGAAAATCACATTGCAATGGAGAATAAAGCCTATTTTCGGTACAAAAAAGGACCATGCTATGTAGTAATATTCGGATTGACATAAATTGTGCAACCGTTGCAGAATTCAGATAGACATGGGCTCTCGTTAGTCTGTGGATTAACTGTCATTTGGTAAAAGTAAACATTAGTTCCTTTGCTTTTGGTAAAAATTCTGTTATCAGTGGAGTCCGACTGACTGGTCCAAAGGTTTTTTAAAAAATATTATTCAAGTCGCCGTGACGCATGCGCATTTCCACACGACTTACGCTTTTTTGTCTGGCAACTTTCTCTGGTATTGAAGTGACGTGACTTCTTATTTAAAAGAAAATACATGGCCTACAACTATGGTTGCGTTTGCGCGTCATCCCCGAAATAGGCCCGAATGGGGTGATCCACTTGTAGGCCTATCTAGCTAGAAGTCGTTCTCGTGAGGTCTACCAGCTAACAGTCACACGATTCAAGTATTAAATTAGAACATTAAAGATAGGGAAGAACCGTAGTCAATAGTTCCTCAAAATCAGCAAATTGCGACAAAAAGAGCGAACTTTAACAAAAGTTTGTACTCACTTAATAATTAAAAAAAATAGGTTTTTTTGCTTATCGTCAAAATCTCATCTGTGGAAAAAGGCGCTTCTGTGCTCCAATGCAATTTTTAAACCTTTCAAGTCGCCGTTACGCAAGCGCCGTCGCATCAAATCGCTAATTGCGATATTCAATCACATGAAAGTGCATGGTTAATGAGCCTATTCACAGAAAATTTCGAAGACATTTTAAAAAATTCTTCTCACTTCTTTAAATGGACAACAATAGTTTGACGACAAAAAGGAGTAGCGTTAGATTTCAGTGGGATTTTGAGTTAAACGCCTACGAAGGGTTCTCATGTCGGTTATATTGTATTTTGTACGTGATTAGATATGGATAATTTGTCATGCAAATCTCACTTCCATTCCTTATTTCGCGCCACATGCTTGGTGTGTTTCGGGAAACTCTAAGCGGATCAACTTGTTTGGTACACCGTATGTTTTGCCCCGTGTCTTGTGATAGCTATACATATAGTTACTTTTGTCGTCGATATAAATTTCCTCATTCATGTAGAACGGTGCATGACCTCAAAAAGTTGGCTTATTAAATTTCGACACGTGGGGTACTTCTACTTGCTTGGTTGCACATTTAACGACTGCTTCTGTACAATGCGTGATTATTACAGACGATGCATGTTTGTTGTAGCTTAAATTGAAAAGTAATAACCAAAACCCAATTTAGATTCCAGATAACTGAAGGGTAGCCATGACTTCCGCCAGTGTACCTGACATGACCAGAGAAGATCTCCTGGTAAAGGTGAGTTTCAGAGTATATGGGCCAATTAGATTGTGTAACCCATTAAGAACAATCTGGCTTTCCAACACAGAATACAACTTTGGAATAAACCTGCGTCGCTACTGTGTTACGAGGAAGACACGAGGCGGAGCACTTTTTTTCAGTCACAGGTATACGAAAAAAAAATCTGCTGCTTACAAACTTGAAAATGTGCAATGTGGGTCAGTATAAAACGGAACATTAAAGAAAAAACAATTTTGTTAGTATGTCGAGAAAGAAATTGCATTGTTATACAACTAAATGACATAATAACATAGTCCCGATGCATATATTCAGCTGTAGTTTTCCTGGTTACGTCCGCACGAATGTTTACCGAATATCACTACATTCAAAATGGTCCTGGTTTATGGCCAAGCGGTCTATATGCATATCGTTGAGGTAGGACGTAGACTGTAAATCTAATGGGACAATGACTTTATGCATCGATGGAATGGCCGGGGTTAACGTCAAAATTCTATGCATATAATTGTCTCGCGTGAACAAGATTCCTCTCGCGTTAACTTTACCCACAGTGAGATAGTCTGGTAACAGAGTATATTAAATAGTTGCAAAAATAAATTTTTCGTCATATGTTCCGGTTTTCGTTCAGTTGCTTTTGTGATAGGTCATTTTAAAATTATATTTCAAACATTAAATCGAACACGAAACCTTTGTATTTATTTACAAATGAATTAATTTGAGGTTTATTTGTTGAAGTTTCGTTGATCACATTACAATTACAATTTTTTACGCAGCTGAATTTTTTCCGTAATTGTGGAACAAGAATCTGACGGCGTGTGTTTATCCCAAATTTTCAGTCTGTAGATAAGCTTAATAGTACTTGATGCTTAAAAAATATCTAACATTTTTAGTTGCCAAATTCAATATTTTTGCTTGACTGTTTCTTCCGATTTACCATCAGCTCGAAATAAACTACCGAGTCAACATTTCTGACGTTTTTGTGACGACCGGTTTGAACATATACTGATATAAGTGCCACTGTTTTCCCTTTTTGTTTTGACTAGTTCCATGATAATACGGACGAAGAAGAGAATGTTAGACGCACTCGTGATGGTTATAGCAGATACCGAAATATTTTTAAATGGGCTCGAAGGAACCTTCTAGTTCTGCTGACATTACTTGGAGCTGTGATAGGAATAGCGATTGGATTGTCTATTCGACATTCCGGGTTAGACCCTCAACAAATCAGTTATGTCCACTTTCCTGGCGAACTTTTCTTACGGTTGATGAAAATGTTTATTCTACCCATAACAATCGCAAGCCTAATTTCTTCTTCGGCTCGGATTGATACACGTATTTCCGGACGAATCGGACTCCGGATTGGCCTTTGCTTTGGATTTACTCTCGTAGTTGCAGCCTTGGCAGGAACGGTATTTTCTCTCCTGATTCGACCAGGGAGAAACTTGAATGTCAACGAAAAAGAAAGGCCACCTGCAACATCATTAACTGGAAACCCTATCCTGGCACTCATGGACCTATTCAGGTAATACGACCAATTTCGTTAGTCTACATTAGAGGCTCAGACGTTAGACATAATAAAGGATAACTTATATCCGACCTCAATGTAAAATGTATCCGCATGCCTTGTTAATATTAACTACCAACCGTTCAGCAGACTTTTAGAACACCAATCTTGATTTTGATACGATTCGATTTGTAAATGGCTTTCCGAAAATGGTAATAATTTGGTTAGATGGGAAAATATTTGGCCATTATCTGTATTCAATCCAAAAAAGGTGTTAGATATGTATCGGGATATCATGAAGTTGTCACTTAACATCCGGTTGCGTAATTACCGATGTCATAATAAATTCTAATCTTTCTTTCAGGAATATGTTTGCCGATAATCTAATAGAAGCTTGTTTTGCTCAGGTAGGCCTTATGTCTTAGTAACATATTCCGAGGCGGCTGCGGAGTTTAAAATATCTACGGCATATCTACGGCGTGTCTTGTTCGTTCGACGAACCTAGAAATTAAAAAAGTTATAGCCCCTAGCTATAATACCTCGACGACCTAGGCCACGGCTTGAAACCTTCTAGTTGCTTCGAGCCTAAATCTCCAAGCAGACTTTGATTGGTTATCCACAAAGCTGTGTTTTGTAGACAGCCAATGAAACGCTCGCGGTTTTAGATGCGATGTAAACATCAGCATTCTGGAAACGGCATGGCCTAATTTGTGTTGATTATACATAACCCTGTTCTGTCAATCTTTCAGACAGCCTGCGTCAGCGCATGAAAACAATGACTTGTAAGAATAACCACTAATCAGTTAGCACAATGAATAAGGCTAATTCTTCCCTCTTAGCCCTACGTCCCGCCTTTCTCAACACATGGTAAAGGTTGGAAATTGATTCGCCGCCTTCGCCGCCCTCTCAAAACATATATCTGATTTTCTCTGTTTTTTAGATACAAACGTCACAATAATCAAACTTCTTCTTTCTTGCTTGGCGTTTAAATAAAGTTTTATTTGAGTTTATCGCCCGAGTTGACATGTATAAGATATCTCCTTTTGCAATTATAAGATTGAAAACTTTCACCAACTTGCACCATGGATTGAGATAGGCGGGAGGTATTAGCCCTATACATTGTGTTACTAATCAGTGAGCCTTTCTGGACAAGTGGTGTACTATTATATCGGATCGCTCGCTGAACATCAAATGTCTCTAACTGACATATAAAAAACCTTCCATTTTTTGGGGATAGTGCTTATTAGAGGAAACAGTATTTATGTGGGGTTTTTAAACTATGAATTAAACTGGGTGAAAATGGTTTCACAGTGCTCTGGCAATAATTCAACCAATGGTTAGTACATTGTTAAATTTTTACACTTGTTCTTATTGGTAACCATGTTTTTTTGAGTGCTTAACATGTCTTGTGTCTGGTTACTGATTATTGTATTTGATGCATGGGGCGGTGCTCGACACTGATCGGACATTTACAGTTCGAAGTATGTCTGCAATAATCTTAAGGACAAACAGTGTATTAGACTCAATTAAGAAACTAGGATATAACACACGGAACATGAAGTACAACTTGAGAATATCGTTTGTATTTCAGGTAAAAACTATCGAAGTCGCCAAGAAAGAGACCATCGACTATTTCAGAAACTTGAACTCTTCGATTAATGCTACAGGTGGGGTTTCAAACGTTTACACATATAATTTGTTTTATTATTTACTTCAATTTGTCAAATTCAATGCACTTTCTGTACATCTGCGATTTCAATTTAGCAGTTGAAAAGCTGAACAACCAATCAATCAATAAGTTAATCAATCGGCCAATCAAAACAATCCTGTTATGAGCACAACATATCGGATTCAAATTTGTGTGTATATCTTTGTCATTATGACAACCGGCACACGGGTATGCTAATAATCACGGTACAATGGCCAGAGGCGACCATCCGGTTCTGAGAGATAAAGTCCGCTTCAGTACTGCATGAAAAGTTTCATTGTGGTAACCCGGTAACGTGCAAGTTCTGTTCAGTGAACGATTGATTATCTAAATGTGAAAACAAATTGTTTACCTCAACAATAAAATTCCGATAAACTGCTGGTACTCGAGCAGCTAGGAACCAGACGCTTGAACGTTTAGATGTGCTATAGCCAACACAGTGCGCGCTGCTGATGACGTAGTACATTGAGCTTAGGGTATAACCTAATCGTGTATGTTAATCATAGCTGTAAGGTTTTCGTTATTTTGGGATAACACTTTCTTAGTTTGAACAGATTCTAGTTCAGAACATTTTGAAGGTTGAAACCCGCCCGGGAATCGAACACACGACCCTCAGAGTTAGGTACCGATACACCAGCAGTAAATGCCGGTCACCTAGACCACTCAGCCACCACGATTGGGTTTCAACCTGCAAAATGTTCTGAACTAGAATCTGTTCAAACTAAGAAAAAGTTATCCCAAAATAACGAAAATCCTTTCTAAAAGATACAAAAATTATTCGTAGTTGTACGGTTTCTTAATATTCCATGGCATCTGGAGGCACAGTGGTTAAATTCAAAACTGAAAAACTTCCGAACAGTTGATTGTTAATTTAATTCCCTTTAAGCAGACGTGATGCGAGGGGGTGTTGAAGAATTCATGACAGAGACGGCCCCCGGGGTGAACATGATTGGTTTGATAGTGGCGTCCTTATGTTGTGGCTGTGCAATATCTCACGTGGGAGACCCAGCTCTTCCTCTCCTCCATCTCTCAGAGGCCGTCTTCTTGGTCAGTCTGCGAATAGTGAATCTGTTTTTATGGTAAATAACTGAAAAACTGTATACAGTTTTCTTAATCAGTAGACAAGCAATTATGCTGATGGATCAAAATAGAGAGGGAAAAGTGTTGATGTTCGCATTAAAGAAACGGTATATTGTTTTCTGAAAAACGTAATCGATGTTTTTGTTTAATTATCCACAGGTTTACACCGATCGGAGTTCTCTCCCTTGTTGCTTCAAATCTGGCGATGTTAGACGAACCAGAGGGCGCCTTCAGAGAGTTGTCTCTCTTTGTGGTTACATTTTTCGCGGCTGCCTTCTGTCACATTTTTATTGTTCTGCCTGGAGTTTTTTATGTTATCGTGAGAAAAAATCCGTATCGTTTTATTTTTGGACTATCTCGAGCCCTCATGACAGCTTTCGTTACCGATTCAAGGTAACCAGCCAATATTAAATTTATTCAATAGATTTAATGAAAGAGAATTGTATTTGGCCCCTATAGTTGATGGGTGGTAATAGTTTGGCTTATAACCTATACCACCCTGAATCAAACCCAAATTGTTAAGCTATAACAAATTTGACAATACTCTAATTCTAATTATTTGATCCGAGTCTTTGAGCTCTAATCCTTATTCAAGTCCAATTGTAATAGTATAGTCTGTCAAACCTTTCATATATTCTCCAACTGTCTTTATGTCTAAACATCTTGTTTGACTTTATATTTAAAAAGAGCTATTTCTGATAAAACAGTTTTGTGTCTAAGCTCTGTACACAACAATGGTGTCCATGTTTGGCTCGTTAAGGAGCATGTAGGTTTTGTTATGTTCTAATTGACTTCCAAGTACTTCGTTCTGACTCTATCGCTATGTGTTAAATATGAATTTTTCAGGGCTGTATTTTGGGTTGGTGTTGGGTAGGCGAGGACTGAAAGGGATAATGCGAATCTTTTAAATTTCGGTTTATGCTAAGACTAAGTAGAATGTTTAGGGGGTACTCGGAAGGGGAGTGAATTACGCGAAATATCGCAGATGTATTACAGGACGCGGCATAAAGGCCAAATTACTAGAGTTTAATTCCTTCCAGTTAGCCCACACTCATCTAAAAGGGCAATTTCTCGAGCCAAGAGTTTTTTCGAGCTAGTTTGCATTACAACCCTTAGCAGGTTGATATATAAATAGAATTACAGCTATGCCTCCTGGCTGAAAATAATAACCAAGTTTCGAGTAAAAGCGCTGATAACATGTTGACTCAAATTTTGACAATTTGATTGACTTTGTAAAGTACTATTGGAGTATATATGGAGGGTTGGTGTCTGTAGGATCGGGTAAATATGCAACACTCTCAATTAGTTGGTTGAACACTCTTTTTTTTTTTTTTCACTCACTGATATTGGCTGTCGCTGTCATTTTTACTAGCAGTGTTCTTTCGTAACACAGCATCTGATTGGTTGCGTATAAGTTCACACGCAACCTCTAATCTCTTGACAGTACCACCAAATGTTTTGGCTAGCGAAGATGATAAAAGGGAGACCTACCTCTGGTCATTCTAAAGCAATGTTGATAATTGGTATAATTAGGCGGCCTAGTGCATTTATATATAACTCCTAATAACCGCTTCATTTATGTCGTCGTCGTCAGATTTAGATACTGCCAAACAAAAAACAAGAATAACCGGAAGGTAATCAGTCGGTATTTCGATCAAACTTATGTTCTTTATTTAAAATATTTTTCCATATGGTTAACACATTTTTTTGTTGCTCTTTATGGTCAGTGCTGCTAGTATACCGGTCCTTATACAGACATTGGAGTGCAACAACAACATAGATTCTAGAGTCAGTCGACAAATTGCGGCACTGGGTGCGACAGTGAGTAAAAATGGCGGCACATTATTTTTCCCTATAATACCAATTTTTGTGGCGCAGACAAACGGCATCGACCTCAATATTGGAAACATCATCACAATAAAGTAAGTCCTATTTTTGTCACTGTGAGCTTCATAATAATGGAAATATTTTATCTAACGAACCTACCTGCAGCTGAATATGAGACAGTGATCACGTAAGGCTCATTGGTGTATAATTGTTAGCGGCTAATCGTCTTTGAAGCAGCTGGCCTCAGGGCCCGGTTGCTCGAAGCACTATTAAATTTAAACCTCTATTAGATGACGTCACGCCATGTTGAAGGCCCATCTCTAGCTCGGTATTAGCGATTTAATCTGGTGTTAGCGATTAATACTCTTTCGAAGAACCGGCCCCCGGGGCCCCCGAAAAAACCGAGGTGCAAACTTTTGTATGAACCGCTACCCGGATTCATACAGTTTGCACCTCGGTTTTTTTGGTTTATACTCCAATGAACGTAAAAAAAATTCAGTCAATCCTTAATTAAACAAATGTAATGAATAGCTCCGTTTACATAAGTTTAATCTCATATTTCATTGGCAGGCCTGGAACATTTATCGTTGACAATTTCAATATCATAACGTTTTCGATCGTGTTTTTCTGATATTCCTTAGCATATTCCATAAACTCAGCCCTTTTCTGGGGATTTTGGGGTTGAGCTTCGGCATAAATCTGTTGTAATTTTAAACAAAGTTCTTCTGGTGCCACCGCTTGGAAATCCGTTTCAGTTCAGTCGCTACTAAATTGATACATAAAAAAACATTACAAATTTTGCAATAGAATATGGCAATATTGGATTGCATCCCATATAGTGTGTTTAGTTTACAAATTTATTACAATATGGAAATGTTCGATTTACTTTTTATTGGTGATATTTTTTAAGGGTAGAATTCGACATAGCAGAAGATTTGCTATGACTGATGACATTTCTATTTTAATCATTTTGAATGTTGCTTTCAGTCTTCAAATAAATTATCAGTTTACAAAAATAAAACAACTTATTGATTTCTTATTTATTAATTTCCTTATTTTTAACGGAGTAAAAGAAATTCTCTGTGACGACATGAAAATATCGACTGGAAAATTATTCAAATGCGATTAAGAGAAATCGTCAAGAATGTTTTAAAATGTCAACACATTACAGCTCTCAAATAAAAACTGTTCTCTTTGTTTATGTCTTTATCAGTTTACAGATACTTAAAACTACTTTTGTAAAAACTACTTTTGTAAAAATGATTTAATAAGTCAAAAGTCACTCCTTTTTTGAAACCCTGTTTTGTTTCCCTGCTCGTTTGTAAATGAACTATCAGGTTGATTTTGGCATTCCATCTGAATTTCATTGTCTGTATATCTTTCTTTATCCAAAATAAAAGTTTTGCAATACGCAAAATGAAATAATAAGAGATGGAATGTCTTTGACCTTTCTCATGTCTACAAACTTTAGTTTTCTAAATTTACATTTCAATAGCCCAAAACAGTGCTCTATATCCACAAGCAGATATGTAGAAAGTCCATAAGCTGAATCTCCGAGAGCAGGTGGAACTTTGGCGGACAGGAGACCGTTCTCTAGTTTCGTTGCCAGTGATTGATTGATTGGTTGATTGGTTTTTAACACCACATTCAGCGGTATTTCAGCTACGCTGTGGCGAAACAGTTTTATCCAACGCTCTTTACCCAAACAAAAATTTCATAAGTCTGTAGCAGTAAACATCAAAAATAGAAACAAATCAACTGAAATGTAATAAAAACAATTTAATAATGTTAACGTTTTTTGTTTATTTTTTTATATTATTTTTTTTTTTTGTGTATTTACAAGTTATGGCAGATATAGCTATTTACAATTTTTTATAATATCAATCTCGAGTTTTCCGTTTTGGCGAGCCACCAGCACTATGTGTTCTGTTGGCTTTTAACCTCGGGTGTTTGCCCATGTGTTGCCCTCGAGAAGGTGGGGGTGGGTGAGCTTTAGAGGGAGGAGACCTAATGTCTACCTCCATTTCCTCCAAAGCATCAAAGCGGTTTTCCAGAGCAACCGGCTCTGGCTCAAGGGTCTGACTTGTTGATGGTTTCGGAGAGGGGGGTTCAACCCTCTCGATGTTAATTGCATTGATCGGCTGTTCAAACTGAAAGGTTTGTGTTTAACGTCGAAACAATTTTGAGCGTTGGATGGTTAAAGTACATCCTTAATAATAATTTCTACCAAAAATCAGTAAAACGTAATTTGAAATCGGATAAGAATTTAGGAGGTAGGCGAAAGGATGTAAATGGCACTTTTTTCCACAGAAAAAAAAGCTTTATTTTTTTTTTGCCCGTCGTATCGATATCATCCTCTGACATGGGTTTGTATTTTCTGTAAGAATTAATCTAAAGACGGACCTTTTTGTATTGTGCTAAAGAGGGCCCTACTTTCATCTCCATTTAACTTTCACCCGCAATTACCCAGCTTTCTGTTGCATACAAAACCCAAGAGATTAAGATGTGTAGCCACCATTATTTACAAGTCTACAATGTATTAGGCCTACACGTATATACGAATTACACGATTCTAGTTATTATACCGTTAATAGTAGAGCTTCTAAACAATATGGTATTGCCAGTCAGAGAGGACGTGAAACAAAACGCCTACAAGAATTTCATAGGTTGCACATTCTTGTATCTATGACATTTCACATGAGAGGTACACTATTGCTGTAAATATCGCAGGGATTAACATGTCGGACAATGTATTATCCACAAAGGTACTGGTGGAAAATACGCTTTATAGTACAAGCTAACGTCTTATCGAAAAGGCGCCCTATAGGCCTACGTGAAGATATGCCTTATCAATTAGACTCAGTCATAGAGAAATCACAAAAAAGTTCTAAATAAATGATCACTGAATTGTATATGGTTAAATTGCCATCC
This sequence comes from Mopalia ciliata, assembly GCA_034783835.1. Taxonomy (NCBI): domain Eukaryota; kingdom Metazoa; phylum Mollusca; class Polyplacophora; order Chitonida; family Mopaliidae; genus Mopalia; species Mopalia ciliata. The sequence continues at coordinate 13,928 of JAVFBW010128255.1, forward strand.
TAATAAATTGTGTTATTATGGAACGAAATGAAACAAACTAACATATTGATTCGTTTGTTCGGGGTTTAATGTCGTACCCAAGAGTATTCCACTGCTATAACGACGGATTGTCCACTGCATACTGTTCCTT
>JAVFBW010128266.1:0-14057 GCA_034783835.1 Mopalia ciliata
CCAAACCTGTTTAAGGCATTCCAAGCAAAGTTCACTTGCCTTATTTCAAAAGTTTATGTTCTGATAGATTTTTGTTTAGTTTTAATTTTAATGATGTGAAATTGGACTATCGATTAACATATTATTCTCTTATAATTTCTATGGATTTGAGGTGGGAGAAGACCTGGCCTAAGTCTTTGCATAGCTTCATTAAGATTGGACATTGGTCTTATATCCATACATCAGTATTACGAAGTCAAAGAAAACTACGTGGAACTGAGAACGCCGTAGGTGTTTCATATGGCCTAGTTGAGACTGCTGATGATACTATTTCATTTATGTATAGTGCTTAAATGAGCGACATGCCTTAACTGACACTTTGTTAATTTTGAAGTCTTTTTAAAAAATCCACTTTATTTACAGCCTTATACCAAATAGCTTGTCTAAAAGTAGCTTTCCTTGAAACAGTTGTCACATCGTGACGTTAATACCCGCCTACATTAGAGTCCAGTGACATGATAAATGTAATGTTTAGAGTAGATTAATGAGCGTGTTTGTTGACGAGGGGCTGGCGAGATTGTTGCCTTTCTGTTACCGTTACAGAAGATATGGTGTTAAAAGTAAATTAATGGTCTCGGTAAAGACTGGTAAAGACATTAACGCTGTAAAGGTATCCGCCATCTAAACAGTAATTAAGCGAGACATGTTTAGCGTAGGCAAGGGGCGATAAGGCACTTAAGACGTGTCTGTTGACAGCTCCGCTAGCAATGGCTTCACCTCTGAGTATACAAGTTAGTTCACAGATGCAAAAATAACACGGAGTCTTTCTGGTAGGCTTGCAAACATTATTAATAGTCACTATAAATATGTGCATTCCGGCGACTCCTGAACTAATAGCGAAGAGCGCCTGTCGTAGAGAGAAAAGGAAATACCCTATTTCTTCCAAATATTCATGATTGTGCTTAAAATGAAGCTCGTCCATCATATTGTCATTTTTTACGGGATGTTTAATAAATATATTTAACTTTTTAGCTACAACGACCAAATATACTACCAAACTTTTTGATTACTGGTCAGAGGAAGGCCGGTAAGATTAGTGTTGATCATGGAATCGTCAAGGCATTTACGGTATGGCGGTGATCGACGCGAGCAACTGCGCCATCTTGGCAGCCATGACAGTTTGAACGTCTTGAAGCAGAAATCACAAATAACACAACGTTTTCTTAACAATCCATCTTTTCTCCCTGAAGTTAATATATTTACTAAAGGGCACCAGCAACAGATGAAAAACAAATTAGCTGTTATATACACTTTGCATTACACACGTTTTAAGACATTTAACCCTAGTGGGGGCTTTGACGGGTTGTTGTTCAATGTGCTTTTGTGTGTCAACGTCAGATTTTTTAAAAATAAAAATAAATTGGTTTCTCTGTGTTTAGTTTTAATTTTTATATTTGGTTTAGTGTTATTTTCAGATATAATTTATAATTGACAATAAATGAATGACGGAAACGTTTGCAAAAAAAAAAACAAAAAAAAAAAACAAAAAAAAACAAAGCCAAACTTATTAATACAAATTTATCTACAAAATATTTTTTTGGATGGCAAAGATAGAAAATTTGGCTGGCCTCTATCGGGATTCTAACTCGGATTTACAAGTGCATAAAGAAATAAACAAAATGCAGACAGTAGAGAACTGGGATTTAAAAAAAAAAACAATTGTAAAGAATAGTTACTTCTTCATATGTTCTTCCGACTATAACAATCTTCTGATCTTGTTTTATATAAATTAAGTGTCCATATAAACAATTGACAATAATGATTTCAAGAAGTAATTTTAACACCACCAAAATTTGTGCAAAAAAATACTTCTGGATTATTTTCTTGTTTTTAATCAGTAATCCACAATCTTAAATATATTTGTTAATTATATGGTTACGTATAATTAACTTAATGAAATAAAAACTATGAATTAAAATATATAGTTTTTAATCAAATTGTATTTTCATAAAGGAAATAAAGCAAATAATTAAAAATAAAAGAAAATAATTTAATATATGTAATTAATATATTCAAAGTTCAAGTTTTTATTTAAAATGTTAATTAGTTGTTGTTCTTTGGGATAGCTTTAACACAAGACCACCTGGTTCTTACGTGCTCCTGGATTTCCCATCATTATATTCTTCTTCCTGTCGTCTCATTAACTTTCAGAAAGGAAAACAACGTTTAGGAGATGTCGGAATAAAAAATAAATATTTCACAGAAGTGATGATGTGTCGGGGTATGTAATCCAAGGTTTAAAAGTCTTGTCCTCAATTCATCTTAGTCAGTTCAATGGGTTTTACAGTATTTAGTTAAGATACGGACGACTGCTACTCGATTGAGCGAACATTGCTTCATTTTCCCGGGCGAAACGACTGGTCGTCTGTCGACACATGTTTTCTAAAGCCCTCTCGCAGATTTCCCAGGAAAAGACAGAAAAATATACACTGCAATAACATTAGCCGTAGAGCAAACTGCTTGGCGTTTGTTGAAACTATTGGGTAGAAAGTTTTGTCTAAACAAAGCAAACAGAAAGCTGATATGGCAGGCACTATGTTCTGAGGGCTTACTACCGGTTTGGTACAAAAAGTCTTGAGCCGGTTTCCACAAAAAAGCGAGAAACTTTGGCGCGATGAGGTCAAATAGGGCGGGAGGGAATATCACCTCCCGGTGTTTGAACAACTGCCTTCTTAAACATATCTCTAGTATATTAATCCGACGTGTTTATCTTCATTCTTACTTAAATGGCTACTCTTAATATCTTAACCAGAAAACACTGGTTGATAAATGGGCTTGTAATAGCCCGGTAAAATGCCAAGTGTCTCTCAAGAAGCAGCGATTTCGTTCAACTCTGTCTGATTGTTTGTTTTCACTTCTCCAGTAAATGGAATTGAAATTCCACCAGCTATTCTTAAAGAGAACGAGGAATGGATAGCACTGGAATCAATGGCAGATATACGCAGACCTCCTTTGCAGTGACGAAGAACATGGCAGTTTTTGTCATAATGTTGTTTTGGAAGTAATCGCGTATATAATTATGTTTGGTTATTATACATTAACCTGGCATACTCGCAATAAAGCAATTCTTCAAATACGACATACGTGATCAAAAGATTTGGGGGGGGTCGGTCGCAATAATAAATCATTGGATGTGGGGATTTGGTCATCTAAGTGCACTCCTGGCTTTATTATCATTTATTCTAGGTAAAACATCACATGACGTTAAAGATAACATGTTGACTGACTTCCTGTACATGACAAGTAACGTGAGAAAGTATAAGAAAAGCCAATCGGGATGAGGAGGGGATGCGTCTTGCAGATAAAGTATGGTCATGAAAGAGGAACAGTATATAGCATTGTATTGGAATACGAGCTGTATATATCATTGTGTAAAAATACTAGTAATGTATCACTGTATTAAAATACAAATGGCATATATTATTGTGTTGAGACAGATTTAGTAAATGTGATTAATACCAATCGATGGCTTGGGATGGGATTTATACAACATTTGTTGGTTTGAAATGCTATTTATAATACTATATTTGTGCTGTAGAGAAAACACATTTTTCTTGCTCTATATATCTATACACATCATATGATAGAAATACGATTTGTATATACCATTGTCTTGAAATACGATCAGCGTATGTCTGTGTTGAAATATAATTATACGTTGTATGTATATTTGTACTAAAATACCATTATTGACGTGATAAAATGATTGTTTTTATTTACCATTATGTTTAAAAATAAAAATTGTCTTAAAATGTATTTTCTATATATTATTGTCTTAAAAAATACGATTGATGTAGATCATTGTTATGACATATGATTAATATTTATTATTGCCTTACAATAGGAATAATGTATATTGCCATATGTAAATAAAAATTATACATACAATTTTGAAACAATTTTAATATGTTTTATTGTCTTCATGTATACCATAGTTATGGTATACGATTAATATTTATTATTGCTTAGCAATACGAGTAATGTATATCGTTTTAGTGAAATAAGAATTAAAAATATAATTTCAATGAAATTCGATTAACATGTATCATTGTCTTCGATAGAGGTTCTTATATTATTGATATTCTGTCCAAACACTATCAATATATATCAATGATTCGAAACTCGATTACTTTGAATATTGTGCTTATATGTGATCAATATTTATCATAGTGTTGAAATATATACAGAAGCATTCAGCTACACAGGCTGAAATTATAATTAATGTATAGCATTGGTCTCTACTACAATTGTCATATATATTTATAAAAATTATTGATATATATATATTTTTTTCTACAATAGAAAATATGTAATTGGAATTTACGCTTGAGTTTACATGGGTAACCTACATGCAGACATCTTGAGAGAAAGTAATGACCATGTCAGAAATGTCAGAAAGCTATTCCGAAGCCAACGATCAGCAGGTATAAATGTTCAGCTTTTTGGGATATGAGTTCAAAATGTTAAAATCCCAACCAAATAGTAAACTTTTCTAGGTTGTTGCCCAACAAAGGAGGCCGTATTCAGCAGGTGAGTGCATGTCGAACTTGCATCTAGTCCATACATTTTGAGGCCCTGCCTAGCAAAATAACACTGCTACTATGGGTTTTTTGTACATAAGCCGAGTCTAGACCATGGCCTAAAGAGAGCAAAACAAGCCCTGTTGGCGGTACCGGCAGCCAGAGTGTTACAATTCACGTGATACCTTATTATTCGGGATTTAATAATTGCCTTGTTGGTATGTGGATGATAAAAGGATACCAATCAAAAGCAGTTTTAACAGAACGAAGTCCTGTCTCAATATCGATATTTGTGTACACGGATTCTAGGTCAAGAGCCACCTTTATCACATGTTGTGAGATAACTTTCTAAAACAATCTTCACTAATTTGAATAAAATTGGGATACCTGTTAGAGAATGGGTTGAATCTTTTTAAACTGTTGTTGTTGTTGTTGTTTTAGGTGGTGAAATCAATAAATCAAAGCAAATCAAACGTTTTGTTCTGAAAAGTATCGCTTTTGTACCTATTTGATCCAGCCAATGTATCTCGATAACTGACAATGTAAACGGTTTTCTGAATCTGGAAATATCTGAGAACTGTTTATATGGATCCGACAAAATAGAGACTACGGCCAAGGAGGGATCTATTTGATGGCGTTCGGATAAGAAATTTACAATTAAAGTTTAAAATATTTGTACCTAAGGCGGACATCATACCTTTATCAAAATCTATTTTAAATCAAAATGTTTAAGGCAATGTAGATACATGCATACACAATTTGCTGTATCCTCAGTCCAAGGAACTCTTAATTGAGGAATGTTTTAATAATATTTTGACTAGACATATATATATTAAACAACGCAATTCCTTCAGACATAATTCCTTTTGCATTTCAATATTACCTACCTAGCACCCGGCCTGCGAGTTTTCTTATACAAGAGATTTTTTTACTTTCTGTTTTATACTCGTGTTACTTTTGATTTTGTATGTTTAACAACATTCCATATTAGTACTTGTGATGTGAATACCCTAGTCCATAAGTAATTGTGGTAAAGTAAAACTGAATGTCTGGTTTGCTACACATTTTCCACACACTTTCTATACCAGATACATGGTCATTGCCTCCTCTAGAGACGTCAATAGGTTACCCAAGACAACTCGAGATTGAGATCTTTTTAGAAAATCTTATCTGATGGGAGTTTATCTAAAATTAAGTTGCATGATTCGTCGGTTTTTATTAAACTGAATATATGACAACGACGAATACTTATCAAGTGTTTGACAATAAGGCGAACAGACTTGGTTTCGATAACAACTGATTAGTTTATTGAAAACTATGTTTCTGAACCGAAAGGAACGTAGTGGCGTGTTAATCTCAAATTTCTTTTCTGTGTTAAAAGCTAGATGATAATTGGTGGTTGCAAAATGGTTAAACTGGTCCTAAAAACACTAGAATCTTTTATAGACTTTGATAACACTGACGTCACTTAGCGTCGTCGACTCACGATTGCGGAGTCTCGTGATAACATTACGTCACGTTGCGTGGGAGTAAAGTTCGTCCTAGATGAGCCAACAGGCTATAATTCTCGGCATCAAACACATATGGTATTCTTTTGGTGATTTCAAACGTTGTGTGTACCTAACAAACAAAAAAAGCGTTGCAACAGTAAATCCTCGGTGAATGATGGCTTCGCTTTCTTTTGGCTGTTTATATTGAGAACAAATGTGGAACAACTTTTCGCTTCTTAGAAAAATATATCTGGAAGCTATTTTCTCGATCGTTCCATTCGGAGTTAATTGTGACAGGGCTCAGGTTTCCTTATCCCGAAATTGTGGGCGAGCGGACATGACATGGTAACAATAGGAAACATGTGACGTTTCGATTTGTGACATATTTCCAACACGAAGGATCATTCCGAACCGTTTAGCTCCATTTCCTTTCTAGGAGCACATATTTCCACGGCGGAGAAGTTTTAACGTGTGGGGTGGATGTGGGACAGATCATACGCACTGTTTACATACCACCAGAAATTTTACAATATGCCACCGTGTCGTGTGTATTTCTGAACAGCCTTTCATAGAAAGTGTTTATACACCTTTTGGGAAAGTTCAAATCATAAAATTTCAACCGTATACAGCGTTTACCACAGATAGCCACAAAACTTGTGGAATTTAAGTCAAATGCACAAAGGAATAAAACAGGATAGCTCTGTTAGATGACTAACCATGGGTTTTCAATGTTTGAATTTTTGTTATGATTTGAGACATCACTGAATGTTTTAAGCATAATTTTAAAAGACACACTACTAAATATCGTTTTAAACAAATAAAGAAATGAACAAGTATACAGAAAAACGAAAAAAAGGCCGGATGAACAAAATTTAAAGAAAAGCAATCTGCTTTTATTATTGATCATTTTTTCAAAGATCAGAACGATTCGCTAACCTCGATAGTATTCCTTATAAGAATAGTTTGAAAATGTATAAGTTATGTAATTCATGACAGCTTCTAATAAAATTTAAAAAAAAAAATAACTGCAATATGCAGATTAAATATACGTTAAGATTCCGATGTATTCGATCATATTGTTATATACCTGTTTCATCGTTTCGTTTTAGCAGTAGATCAGTGTTATTTTTCTCGACTAGCCAATACGGCTCTGGTCGGTTAAGTATTAACTAGAGAACTATTTTTAAATAAAAGCAAAATATAATTGTTTAAAAATCAACATTAAATGCGTGTATTTATATTTTAACTAGTTTAGAAATGCAATAATTAAAATATGACAATCACATTTGTCTTCCACTATAGTTTTGTTGGCAGAAGTTGGATTATACGTGGGAAAAATATATATAGTGAATCTTAACATATGATATTTGTTGTAACTTTATTCTTCTGTAGATTTGGAGAAACAAAATAGCTTAAAGTGAGTGATGGGATTCTCATTTTCATATCTCAAATAATAAACCATTTATATCAACACAAGCGACATATTCCCAATGATGCTTATTTTGTTTTCTCCAAAGATCTGTTTTGCCATTTGAAGATCATTGGCTGGGAATAAACTGGCTGTATATACACCAACGTTGATCACTTGGTCTAATGAACAGTAGCAGATGTTGGGGTGTATGTATCGCAACGTCTGGATCAAACCTGGCATCTTTCTTCTGGAGTGAGGCAGGGAAGTGTTCTTATTCGGAGCCTATTGGGTCTAAACAAACCGGGGAGCATTCGGAACGAAAGAATGTCAAGACTAGCTATAAAGTTTGTGTTTCTTTGTCAAACGACAGAAACAAACAGCGTCTTTGTTTATCTACAATACGGTACAGCTGGTATAAATATTATCCGTGCAGCTTTTCTAAACAGATTTCTGCCTTTCTTTTACTCTCGGGGGATTTGACGGCTGTCGGCAGCAGAATACCCCAACGGTTTTCGCTAACGGATGAGGCATCAAGTTGAGTGAGAAAACGTTTAGTATTTGTTCAAGCCATTCACTGACATGGTACAGCTTAGACTAACAGTGTACCTCGTGAGTATAGCCGACCAGATCATATCTACTTTTCGCAAATAAAACGCCATCGGATACTTGGGGTATCGAAATGTATAATAACACTAGCTAAGCTGGATACACAGTTGGTGCTATTGGCAGCCAATGAAATAGCCAAATAGCTAGTTAGGCGAAGAAGGCAAATAAACAATGCGGAAGGCCTCAGCAATAAACGCTAACCCCTGGGCCTTGTTATGCCAAGAGAAACGTAGAGGCTTTTCTTGATTATAAGGATTCCAAGCAACTACGGATTGGTACACTAACAAACAAAAGCTCTGATCAATGCACTGCGGTAGGTGGCGATTCCTGACGCCCAGCAAAACACTGTAACTTATTCATCCACGTCGTTTATTTAACCTGTCTGGAATTTTTCTATGCGATTCTCAGCTGTTTTTACCGGAACCTATGTTTTTGTCTTTGTTGATAACGCTATCCACGATAAAAGTCACATGGAAATCGTTAAAGTTGAGTAAAATATTTTCCTTTAAGATTAAACTTTTCTTCGTCTGGGAGACGGATTTTCTTTAAAAGGACCAATATACGCTGTACAATTAAGAGTTTGTGGCTTGTGATGAGGGAAATTAATGATGTTCGATATTCCAAAAATTGTCGCATAAAAGACCAGTATCACAGCAGTGAGTAGAAATGGAAGATTTCACAGAAAGGATAGAAATGACTATGTATGTAAACACTGTATCAACCACAGGGAGCTTTATATAACCAACCTGTCTTAACCCTGAACCCAACCGTTCTACCTAGAACCTTCCAAATATGGCCATGTGTATACTTTCTGACTGTCATTGAGGCCATCACTGTTTATAGTTATTCATTTTCAACATCCATTTTGCGACTATATTCATGATTTTTTATAAAGTGCCACACCGTTATGCAAGCCTATTAAAAATTCCAGGAAACACCTATATAGCTTTTGGTTAATCCTAATACTTCACGTGGTTGGATTTGTTTGACCTTCGACAAGATATAGATCGCGTATTCAAAGGGAAAGACAACTGTTTATCGACCTAAACTTATTATTTTTATTGCATATTTTCAAAGACAAACGTCTGTATTGCACTTGCATTCGAGTAAACAAAGCCGTTAATTAGCTAATTTAACAGGCGGGACTGATGTCATTGTCAGGCACAACAAACATTCTTAGTTCCTAATACCTGAAGGTCGACAAACGGACTCGAACCCGTAAACAGTACATCGAGGTTGGATAAGTATATGGACACGATGCCAGTAAGTCACGACCAAGGCCTTGAAAGAAAAAACAAAGTGTTTTCGGTTTTTAGCGTGTTGAGGTGCATATGTTGCAAAGTGTTCTCCAAGCCAATAGCTACAGTTACTCTTCAGCGAATGAGAAAAAGCCCATACGAGTCAGGGTAAATAAAGAGATTTGGCTATGCTCCCGATTTCGGATGTTATAAATCAAATGCAATTCTTTTTTTTTTTTCTTTCTGGAGGCACAAATAAACTCAAGTGACAAGTTTATAAAATTGCTAAGTTTATTTGAGTCTTACATCAAAGTAATCACTCTCCCGAGGCAGCACCTTTCTTCGCATTCAATAGCCTAGGTCAGAGCTCTAGTGTTTAATGGGGGCATCATGGCCGCCTGCCTCATCAATCCGCGGCCATTGACAACGATGGCTTTCTCCCGTGATGGTTGACAAATATCTCTCTGAATCGAAGAGGAATTGTTGAGATTTCCATACAAAAGAATTACAATAACTCAACGTCCAGTATCGACACAAATTTAACTCCGCTTTAATAACAGACAATTTCGTGAACACAAAGTCCCTTTCTAGATTTCCCGCGGAAATGGTTTTACGTCTGCCATCAAAGTTGACCGATCAGCTTCGTTATGGGCGACTACAAGTTTTTCATTCATTTTCATTCTCTAAGGTTCTGGATTCTTTTCATTTTAAACGCCCCACGAGGTAATTGAATTTTCTCTATTAGTAAAACATTTCCTAGCAGTGTATTGTCACTGGAACATCATTTTGTCGGAATTATTACAGGAAGAAACCATAAATTACATGTAATTCTTAAAAGAGTCTTCCTCGTGAACGTGAGAATCGCGTTGAATTTGTATTAGAATATTAGCCCATGTCTTCATGCAATGAGTTATTCAATAATTCATTTCTTTTGTTAGTTATCGTTCGATCTATACATCAGGGCTGTACTGTACTCGGTAGGTATGTACTCGTAGCTTAGTAACAGAGTACAGTACTCATATCCGTTACATTACTTGTGTAAGTAACCTCGATCCACTAATGATACGTTGTATTCAACAGAATTAGATTTGGCTGGAATAAAAGTAAATTAAACGCTAACTCCATACACTGCACTTCTTTTCTTAAAGAAGATTGTAAAAAAAATCAATTCAACCGAAGAAACTGCCGAGGACATTGTGTGTAACACCATGCATATTGAAGACATATCTCTAATTCAATGTAAGATATTAAATATGTAGGTGGACTGTAAGCATTTGAATTTTTACATGTTTTTGATTGGCTCATTTATTAATATACCTTAATTTTTGTTTTGGAAATATCTTTATCTCCAAAACTATTTATATAGAATTGAGACAGGCTTGAAACCCTATTCGGAGTCCGGGATACACTTTTATCCTTGGATAACTGTTCAACAATTTGAGAAAAATGCCTACAAGAGAAGGGAAAATACCTAACATGCATACAAGAGTTTTCTTCATTGATTTGCTATCTATAATTCCTGTCAGGTGTAATAATAATAATAATAAACTTTATTTCATCACGGACAAACTATCAGTTAAACTGTTTTGCATAGAAGCCGTGATCCGCGATTCTTTCTCTCACAGAGCCACTGACACAAAAAATTTAGTAATTACCAACAAATGGGTTTGATTTTATGTTATTCTCATAATATTATTCTTGTCACATAATATAATTTCAAATGCAGTGAAATAATATTTTCACTCTTCTTAGGTTTCACATAAAAAAAAACTAGTTTATTTCTACAGCAGTGTTGAATGTCTAGAAAAACAATACAAACCTGACAAATAAAGAGAAAGACTTGTTAATTCTAACCAGTTTTCATTTCTCATGTGTAAATTTAAATATCTATTTGGGTGAATTTGAAAATCAGTAGTACGTCATGTGTGTTAAAAGGACCATGAAACAAGATAACATGAGACTGTGGCTACTGAGAGTTACTTAAAAAGCTCTGCTTTGAATGAAAATCTATTAATATAATTATATCTTATAAAATAATAACTCTATACACGAAATTTTATTCCTATTTACTTATACGTAATAATTAAGATTCGCTGCCCAGCTTACATCGCTATTTCCATTCATATTCCCCAAATCTCCGTAAGAGTGGCTTTTTAGAAATAAAATATATGGGTTTATTTATTTTTAAAATTATTCATGAAAATTACGGATAACAAAAGATTTCGGTTCGTAAAATAGCAGACGTCTATGCAACGTTTGACTCCTATGTTAAGTTTTCTAGCTACAGGGAAAACAACTTAGGTTCAAGGCAAGGGTAATATTAAAACTGTGCCGTGAAATTTCGCCCAAAGCGTCAGAGATCAGCGTCTAGAGGTAATTTAGCCAACGTATATTGCTTTGTTTCAGCCAGCAACCGACTGAGGGCAATGGATTAATCTCCTCGCAAAATGTTGACAGAAAGTGTGCACAAATATTAGAATAAGACAGATTTTCCAAGTCGTTCAGTGTTCAATAAAAGGCGGTTGTAAGACGCCGAGAGACCAATAATGTACTTTTCTGGCCTGAAATCAGTGTTGATCAACTCGCTTCAGTGAAGTCGAGAGTATATGAAGAGCATCGTCAACATTCGTGTCCAAACAGAAAGGAGGGTTTCACAGCGGCAATATCCGGCCTTCTAGAGATTCGAAGAGCTTCCAAAGCGAGAATCAGAGCATTTCGCTGCCCAAGGGGAGATTTCATAGACAGTCATCACCGAAAAACTTCCTTCCTTTACGCAGGGTGTCTAATAAGCCTCGCTTCTTGTGCTATTCCGCAAAACGAATCACTCCGGGCGTTATGAATGTCTTCAGGCACTTTCTTTAAATACCAGCGTAAATCAGCGACTCTGTAAAGAAAAGAGTCCTAAAGGTTATAAACACTTAACACAAGCCATTTTGTTAGTAAATCTTGAGTAAAACTAACCCTTCTCCATCGTGTCTTCCAGTGGCACAGGAAGACTAGAACAATAATCATTTCAGACGCTTTCATAACGCATGGCGCTCACTCTTTGGCTGTTGTCTGTTGGACTTCAAATTTGAGAACAGTTTCCTCAATTAGCGTAATATTGTCAGAAGGAATAGAATGAGTTTATGTGAAATTATTCAAGCAAACTAAAAATCATGAAAATCATGAGAATGAGATAGTGTAAATTATGCCAAAAACGCTACATCCCGGCAATATTTCGCTTCATTATTAAGGGTGTAAATGCAGACCCATATAAAGACCTTAACGATTCCGGGTTAAATTGGACACAAGGTCCAAGACCAGGTCTGTCAAACTAAACGTAACTATAAAAAAGAGATTTGAGTATGATGGCTATTTTGTCCTAAAACAATATATAAAGATTCTTTGAACTGAAAATATGAATATATTCTATAACCATTTCATATTGGAAATATGGGGTTCGCCGAAGTAAATGACTTTATCGCTGTATACAGCCTAAGGTGGTCTGAACATTCAAACAAATAGCATTATAAAGATATGTTTGTCATACAATATTAATGTCATTTCGTTAATTATATCAGAAACACTGTGGATTTTGTTCAGATGTAAATTTTTCTTCCTATACTATTAAAAAAAAAATCTGAATGTACGAAGTGCGCATGTGTCCACCGGGGAAGTGACCCGGTATTACTCTGCATGCATAATAAATAAATTGGAAAAGGGAATTGAGATAGTCTTCTCGTAGCTCTTGAAAAACTTATTAGCAAACAGCATAAATGGTTTTATCTCTTTTTTGGAAATATGATTAGAAAGATATTTTGAGAGTTTTAAAATTTATTAAAGTTAAATTTCGGAATACATTTTAAAAGGTAGGGTTCATAGCCGTATAATAGACACCTTGATATTTTATTCAGTGTCTGAATATGACAAACACGTAAATGTTAAATAACATTTGAATATTGAGTCACTATAAGTAATGACAAGTTAATAATAAACATTGACAACATTCGTAACTAATTTAATACTTCTGTTCGAATGCTTCCGAAAACTTCTTCATGATGTGCCCGTCCCCGATCTAGTGAATTAATACTCCATCTCTGATGCCTGTTGGCTTATTAAATATATTCCACAGAACATTGTGATTTTCCAGTTTTCACAATTATATTTTAGAATGGATCATTTTTCAACACTTTAGGGGACATTGAGCTTTAAACGTCAAAAACGTAATCAACTTTTGATTTAAGAGAACAGTAAAATTTAACATGGAAGGATCGGGAGTAAATTGTATAGTCAAGAACGCAATAAGATATATTGTCCTTACACAATATGAATTTGTGTAAGCTAGGATTAGGTGTTCGTTAATGACCAGTGGAAATGTCCGCTTAAATAGTCAGAACCGATACCCTAATATTAGCTTATGATCAACTGTGATGTGCAAATAAGCATTTTAATAAGTTACTGACTGATCAGGTCAATGCAATGGTCCTTTTTTTATTTATATTTAGCAACTGGTTAGTGAATGAGTTTTCACTCTGATACAGGACAGCACAGAAGATGACAATTTGAAAGCATGTATTTCACTCTGATACAGGACAGCACAATATAGATGACATTTTGGCGACATGTGTATTTCACTCTGGTACAGGATAGCACAATATAAATGACATTTTGGCGACATGTGTATTTCACTCTGGTACAGGACAGCACAATATAGATGACATTTTGGCGACATGTGTATTTCACTCTGGTACAGGATAGCACAATATAAATG